>JAECUM010045671.1:0-14598 GCA_016617855.1 Megalonaias nervosa
TGTATAAGATATAAACGTATTTTGAAATATTGGCTAAGAATTCTAAAAATGCCAGAAGACAGATATCCTAAACAATTTACAGTTAAGAGGGGGGGGGAGAGGGAATTGTGATTGCTGGGCTAACTATGTTAAAAAGCTTCTATTTACATTTGAATTTGGCAATATTTGGTGCACTCAGGGCGTAAATGATGAAAATATATTTCTTAGATTGTTCAGCCAACGATGTGAAGATATTTTTAGGCAAAAGCAGCATGATGAGATTAAGTCGCTGGAAAGACTGCGTTTCTATAGCTCATTGGGAGTAGAATTTACTTGTCAAAAATATCTAGAATTGTTGGGAGATAACGATCTTTGTTATATAATTACTATGCTTAGAGCGGGGAACTTGCCAATCAGAGGTAATACCGGAAGGTATGAAAGTATCTGTTATGAGAAAAGATTGTGTCAAATTTGTAACGCTAACATGGAAAATAAATTCCATTTTATTACTGCTTGTCCGCTATATGGAGAAATACGAAGAAAATACTTACAAAAATTTGTATATAGAAATCTAATTTTAGAAGAATTTAGGTCCTTTATACACAATGATACCAGTAAAATTCTGATGACTAATTTAGCATTGTTTACTATAAAAGCCCTAAAGATTGGAGAAACCGTTTTATCAATGACTCCTGCAATAAGACTTTAGATCAATAACACAAATTTTGCTCCTTATTAAGTTTTAGGGTTACCCTTAAATCCGTTTGTTTGATTACTGTACAATATATACTTGTATCTCACGTATATCCAAAAAAGCAATAATTATTACTTTCATGTATATTACTTCTTATAAATACGATGTTCTTTTCTTACACACTATAACATTTTTTTGTTCCGCATGATGTATGGACATGTATCATGGGCCAGTGGCCAATACTACAAATAAACATTATTACTATTACTAACAGCTGCCTCGCTAGGAGCTAAGAATTAATGGGTTAGTGGTAGGAGTGGTCAGCCTGGTGTCAGGACAATGACTGGGTGAGACATGATGCTACATATCTGCAGCATGATGCCCCAGTGCTAGACATAACTTTGAACTGTCACACTGCCGACATCGTAGCGATATGACTGAAAAATTGTTAAAGCTACGTTAAAAATCCAAATGACACACACACACACACACACACACACACACACACACACACACAGACACTGATCAGTGATAAAAATGGTACTTTTGCAAAACCATAATACAAGAACTATGAAAAATTCTGTATTAATATGATATATGTATTAATACTACACAGGAAAAAGCAAGATGACTATCCTTAAACTACTAGAACAACATCAATAATAATAATAATAATAATAATAATAATAATAATAATATCGAATTGTACTACCATATAATAATACCTAGTCCTATGGTCCGGTCATACAAAACTTCGTAGTTCCTGGAGCCCCTGCAAACCCCATCAAATTACATTATTTCACTTTTTATGAAGTTTTGAGATGACATGATTCATCTTCGGAAGTAACAAGATAAAAATTAACCACTCTGTCTTTTTCTCTTTCTCTAGCAACTGAAAATATGATGATTTTATTAATGCAATTTACTAATTTCAGATCCCATTGAAAGAAAAGGAGCGCACTTGACAGGGATTCCTTTTTAAATTACAGTTATTAGTATTCCATCAGGAATTTCTACCCTTTTTTAAAATTTAAATTTGATATCACAATTGACAATTTAGTTTGATGCTACAAGCTGAGTATTTCCATATTTGTATGTCCTAGTACGTTGGAGGAATATCGGGTAGTATATTCCTTGAAGTTTTCATCGTAACCGATACTTGATTAGCATCGCAAAAAGGTTCACACATTATTCGGAAATTACTTTAATTTTGTTCTTTTTATTTTGATATAGGAATTTTAATTTATCATGAATAATTTTCTTTACAGAGGGAACCATACATTTTTCAAAGTGAAGGGTTGAGTAGAAAAAACAAACATACATTGAATGTCCAAAGATAGTATATTTGAACATTTTGAATATCGAATTCAAAGGGGGAAAAAACTTCATTCTGAATTCTAGTAAATACATTCGAGAAATTTAACACTGAATGATTTGATTTCAGCTAAAGGATTTTTACTCATTTTTTTGTTAGGTCAGTGAAAAAAGTGAAAAATGAAACAATGAAAGGCGAAAGACAAAATAAGGTATGTAAAGAAATACGAATTTTGTTTTAGGCATTTTGGAAGTGTTGCCAATGTTGTCCATACGATATAGTCGCATCTCTGGTAGTTATATTCAAGCTGGATCAGGAAGGTTTGTTCTTATCTCTGTGCTGTGTCTTGAATACTTTTTCAACTTAGCGTTCAAAGACAAAACAGTAATTTTTGTTGATCACACATACTAAATAACTTTGCTGCAGTCAAGAGTCTCAGACATATAACATGGGACAGATCCATAATTTGTGAATGTAAACATTAATTTACATTTTTATACTAGATTTGTATCTTCATTCTTACCGTTTATTTCTTTGCAATGGAAATGCTCTTAAAGAAAGAAAGAAAAAAAAAACAACAACAACAACCAATTTTACATCTGGAGCTGTTTTCTAGATAAAGTGTAATAAAAAAAATCAGATATATGCCATGGATAGAGAATAACCTGACATAACATAGCGCTGTTTTCCTTCTTTGCTTAGATTCTGATATTTCCGTGAAAACCAAAATAATCTACTGAATATTGTCGAGCTCGCGAATTTGCATGCTGTATTTTTTAATTGTCATCAGTCCCGCGTTGACGTGCTGATATTGCGCCTATAATATGATTTACCTACTGCATGTAGTATGTTTGTTACTGTCATCAGGCACTAGTTTACGTGCTGATATTGTAATAATGTTTTAATTTACGTGCTGATATTGTAATAATGTTTTAATTTACGTGCTGATATTGTAATAATGTTCTGATTTACGTGCTGATATTGTAATAATGTTCTGATTTAGTGCTGATATTGTAATGACGTTCTGATTTACGTGCTGATTTTGTAACAATGTTTCGATTTACTTGCTGATATTGTAACAATGTTCTGATTTACGTGCTGATATTGTAATAATGTCCTGATTTACGTGCTGATATTGTAACGATGTTCTGATTTGGGTGTTGATTTGTAACAATGTTTCGATTTATGTGCTGATATTGTAACGATGTTCTGATTTACGTGCTGATATTTTAACAATGTTCTGATTTACGTGCTGATGTTGTGTCTGTGATTTACGTGTTGATATTGTATCAACGATTTACTTGGTGCTTTGTATCTATGATTTACGTGCTGATATTGTATCTATAATTTACGTGCTGATATTGCACATATGATTTACGGATATTGTATCTATAATATAATTTACGTGCTGATATTGTATCTATGATGTAATTTACGTACTGAAATTGTATCTATGATTTACGTGCTGATATTGTATCTATGATATAATTTACGTGCTATGGTATAATTTACGTGCTGATATCTTGTCTATGATATGATTTACGGGCTGATATCGTATCTATGATATGATTTACGTGCTGATATTGTATATATGATAAGATTTAAGTGCTGATATTGTTTCTATGATACGGTTTGCGTGCTTATATTGTATCTATGATACGATTTTGGTGACGAGATTGTACATATGATATGATTAATGTTCTGATATTGTACCATCGAATGATTTACGTTGTCATATTGTACCCATGATATGATTTACGTGGTTATATTGTATCCATGATATGATTTACGTCGTAATATGGTACCATGATATGATTTATGTTCTGATATCGTACCTATGATATGATTTACGTGCTAAAATGTATTATCAGGTACAACAAGCAAGGAAAACTTGTATTGGACATCTGGATGGTCACATTTGTCTTGTACGTAACATTTTGGACGTTAGAGCGTTTGTTTCAATACGTTAGCCATGCTGCAACGAACTCTTTGTTAGAGACTGCAATTCAAAGAGCAGTATTTTTTGTGGAAACCTTGGAAATTTATATATTTTCCTCAAACTATGTTGCAAGTAATATCTGCTGTATTTCATAGTTAATTCTTTTAAAATTTTTAAAATTGAGACACATAATATCGTGTCTAGAATACAGGGTATACTGTCAAGACTAACATTGTTTAGTTTGCTCGACTTTTCACAATATCATGCCCTTCTTCATTTCCGTGTTTTTCTTTCTGAATTCGGCGAATGTGGATATGTGAGAAAGCTTGCCAGTAGCTTCTCGTGGGTCGGTGGTTCTTTCCGGGTATTTCCCGGTTTCTTCCTCCACCATTAATACTGGCCGCCATGTATAGCCTATCGTGTGCTGAAAAATGGCGTTAAGCCCTACAACAACAACAACAACAACAACAACAACAACTTTCTGAATTAATAATAAATGGGAATTATCCAGGACTAGACAGCATTCAGCCCTAACACTAACCCATATAGCTATGGTTGAACCGAACCACTAAGACTGCCACATGAAAATTCAATCTCCTTAGCCGCATCTGTGCTTTGACCCTCTGTTAACATTTGGCTCGATGCACAGTCGGTTTGGTTGAATGAGAAGAACGAATTAAGGAACCAAGTTACAGCATGACGCTTTGTGTGTGTACCCTTGATAACAGCAGGAGAACTGCACAAATACTTCTTTTTCTTTAAAATAAAAGTTTAAAAAGCAGCGAGTCCCCCTCTGGCTTTCAGATTATCGATATACACCAGTAGATCAAGGTGAACTCCGTACATTTTAAAGGATTTACAATGTTGATTAAAGATCTCGATATGTACCATTGTAATGCATACCAACAAATCGCTGTAGCAACATTTACACTGTAACTTGTTACAATCAGAAATATATGTACTCGTGGTTGGTTCTACAGGAAAAAAAATTATTCCTATAAATTATAGTTTGAAGAAAGGTTCAAAACTGGACTCAGAATTAAACATTTGTAATACTCCCACCCCACCCCCTCCAGAAGAAAAGAAATTTGAAGAATAATTTTCGCGTTTATCTTTTCAGAAATACAAAGTGCATATATATATATATATATATATATATATATATATATATATATATATATATATATAGAGAGAGAGAGAGAGAGAGAGAGAGAGAGAGAGAGAGAGAGAGAGAGAGAGAATAACACAAAAACTGAATGGTAAGCTGAAGGCACTTTTGAATATTTATCATGCAGAACTTAAGAAAGGAAATGTCTATTTTAAAAAAATATCCACATGATCATGACTTATAATACGTACACCTATATTGATTTCCCATACGCAACCTAGAAAATATATAAACATATATGTTCTCAGTTTTCTTCGTCTTTATCATATATGAATTGTAAACACTTGTGGAAAATACGTAGATTCCCAAGGATAATTGATATACAATATTCGATATGAAACTGTCCTTAATTTGATGTAATTGCTGAAGGGTCTTAACTAGACGTATTAGCACATGTATCATAATTAGACGTATTAGCTCAAGTATCATAATTAGACGTATTAGCTCAGGTATCTTCTCGTTGTAGATGGATGATATACATCCAATTACATTATAGATAAATTACAATGTTCTTTAGTATAGAGCTTTAAAGAAGCATTATAATAAAGACATTATGTTTATACTTTCTGATTCTTTCGATCGAATGTGAAATTCTTTCAAACTTGACGTTGATCCACGGTTCGGTTATGAAACTATCAAAGTTTATTAGTCCATCTCAAATATCTCACATGGAGGATACGGACGACTTTATGACTTCCAGGCCTAAACGGAAATGACGTATTGGGAGCAACCCCAAATCGTACAGAATATTGGTGTCTACAGTGCCTAAGTAGTAAAGACCTATGGTAAGATTAAATATAGACAACAAAGGTGTAAGCTTCTAGCAAGACAATAAAAGCTGGAAGCTGTTTTTACAGAAGCATGTTGATGTTTTTTAATTAAACTTTAGAAAACAATCTTAAAACGTCATGAGCTCAAGCACTTGCCAGGACCGGAGTCGAGATCCAAATTGGGCTCACCTTACAAGATCACTTAATTTTATTTCCTTTTAGTTCACTCTTAACCGACACATACTTTATTTGAATGAAAGTTGTGTATAACAGTTGAGATTTTACGAGTATATTCGATAGTGAGTTATTATTTTAAGACAAGAGTGATATTGTAACCTTTTAGTTCATCTTTGTAGCATCTACAATGGGATTAGTAAGCAATGTGACAATAGACAGGCCAAGAAATGGTCTTATATGTATGAATACTATAAATCAACGGATTTCAATGTATTTCTATTCTAACACACATGGCGCACCTTACTATACTTTGAATATTATGTAATGCGTTTGTAGACTGGTACCCAGTATAGCTTTTAGAGTAGATAATAAAAATAGGAACATAAAATAAGAGTTTCAGGAAGTTCTGCTACAGTCTAATAGACCATTAAGAACTCAAATTTTGTCCTTTGGAATTATAAATTCACCTAAGCGTTTAATCGGATACTCATAGAATAAGTATAATTGCTAATAACAGTTGCATAGAACAGTCTC
Source organism: Megalonaias nervosa (assembly GCA_016617855.1). NCBI lineage: Eukaryota > Metazoa > Mollusca > Bivalvia > Unionida > Unionidae > Megalonaias > Megalonaias nervosa. The sequence goes on from JAECUM010045671.1 coordinate 6,577, forward strand.
ATTTATTATTGGTTTATCAACAGAGCTGCATACTGCCTTTATTTTCAGATTGCCAAATTAAGCCGTACACTTTTCGAAATGTCAGTGGAGATGATTGGCATAGGTCAAGGAATAACCCTAAATTGTACGATCTGATTTATTGGTACAATCATATATTCTATTTATTGTTGAAATATTTATTAATTAATTGGTAAAACTGGAAGATGGTGTGTAATGATTTTATATTATTTATAAATACATGTATTGAAACTATTTAAAATCCATCTTTTGTAACTTTCAATTACTAATTGTCACAGAATTTTGATTCCAAAGATGTAAACGATAAACTTTGAAGAGGTTTGCCATAGTGTACTTTGTTAGATTTCTGTTTGAAATAAATATCTTGCAGATATATTTCAGAAGTTTTCACAAACAAAATCCAGGCTTTTAAAACTCCCAGAAATATGGGAAACCTTCACAGATTCATTGACACCTAAACAAAGTTTCTATCTTTGGTCAAAATGTTGAAGCGACGCAATTCTCGTCGGTTTCGGAGCGTCGGTGTAATTAAATACACGGCATTAACAAAGTTTGTTTTCAAAGACCAATATTTTATTGAAAATGATTTTAGTCCACAATTTAAACCGAGTTACCTGAGGTAGATTATTTAGTAACAAACATTTTGTCATATTGAACCGACAGTGGATGGACGAAACTGGTACACTTCAGTTATTAAATTTTTCGACGCGTTTAGAAGGTGGCATGGTACTGCATGAGTAAAAGCGCCAATTAAAGGATTTCAGTAATTTTTAATGAAAGTGCACCTTTTTATATATGAACATACATGATAAATTGAAATTTTCGTGTTTTTCTCTTTATAAAATAAGATTCACGAATAATTTAATGGATATTGACCTCAAGGGGTTTATTGCACAAGTACAGCTGTACGATAATAGAAGTTATCTTTATAATTATATGTACCGATTACTTTCTATCGCAATCAATTTCTCACGCTCTTTCGATATATCGCTGCATATAAATAGTTCTCATAAATATCAGCCCATTAGGTTGATCAGCTTGTTAGATTTACCCAAGATATCAACTTCGTAGCCATTTGAACCCAAGTGGATCAAGTGTACTCCTAGTGGCCCGCGTGTCTGTTTTGATTTCAAGCTAATATCGACTTTTGGTAAATTTCTTATTGATATCTTCCTTTTACACTATCTTTCACTCTAATAATTCATGTTCTTAATCACTTATATTTCGTGATTTGGCTTTTCTTAAGATTGCGCTTACTTTAGAGTATAGTACAACATATATTTATATCTGGAACTGTATTTTTTCTGATGATAACTGAAAAAGAGGGGTATTCTTGGGAGACGTTGCTGATCTCATACTGCGTGGATCTACCTTTGATTTTTAGGAGCAAGGGCAACCTAATACCTTTGATGCACAGAGAGAAACTCCATATGTCTGTTCAGAAAGGGAATTTTTCATAACGCAAATGAGCTATGAAAGTAGAAAGAGGTTTAACGAAGGTTATCCGACCGTTTAAAAATTTAAAAGATTACTTAGCCATTGAGCTAAGAACAAAACTGTTTACTCCTGTTTTCAAGATGATTAAAATATTTGCGGATTATTAAAGTACCTTGCTGAGTTAACTGAACACATTCCACTTTCGTGAGAGAAGATTATTGTTTGAGATCATCTTAATGAGTCAAAACTTTGACTCATCTCTGTTTGAGGGTGTTCCGTTTGCTTGTTTGTGCCTAAACTTGTTTGCCACAAGGAAAATGAGATAAATATTGTGAGTATAGGGAAGCATCAGGGCAATCAACCCATGCTGATCCAAGCATAAGGAAGCATCAGGGCAATCAATCCATGCTGATCCAAGCATAAGGAGCATCAGGGCAATCAATCCATGCTGATCCAAGCATAAGGAGCATCAGGGCAATCAATCCATGCTGATCCAAGCATAGGGAAGCATCAGGGCAATCAATCCATGCTCATCTAAGCATAGGGAAGCATCAGGACAATCAGTCCATGCTGATCCAATGGTAGAATACCAACCTCGCTCTTCTGGTACATTGGCATCGGAACCACGGTGAGGTGTTTTCAGATAACATCTAATATCACTGACGAAACAAGCAATTTCATTAATTTCGCCGTCAATCGCATACCTTTAGTGCTGTTAGCAAGTGATACATGAATTCCGCTCCCTCTTTATGACGGACGTTAGGCTGACGCTTTACAGCATCACAACTCAGATGATGGAATAAGTTCTAATTTATCCAAATTCTGCTGCTATGACATACAGCAGCAATTAATGGGCTGTTAAAAACCGATCTCGGTATCTCCATAAACTGACTGGAATTCAACATCTGGAAGCTAACGGCATGTTATGTATGTATTACTTTTTAAACTAAAAAGTTTTTACTTACATTTTTTTGCAATAATCTTGAAAAGAATGCTAATATTCAAGGTAAACAATAACAAATTGTACATAAACATTTCTAAGTAGTTCAAAGCTGGCCATCAGATAATATCGTTGAAAGATCTTATAATCAGTTTGCAAACAAACAAAAATTTATCTGTTGCTAAGTTTACTAAACAATGATTAGAATGTAAAAATACGTTTATTTCCACGAAAAAAAAAACACCAACATAAAAACTTGCCACTATTTCATATCACATTCCTGTGCATCCTTTGGTAATATCGGCTGTCCTTATAATCTGTTTTGAACACAACTTGATTACTTGACTTAAAAGGGAATCACGACTGGGTTAAAAGGAGGTTGCCAAGCAAAGAGCCATGAAAAATATCTGTTATATGGGCTCTGTAAAAGGGTCGTCATTATGTGTATACATGTGGATTAAGAGTGTACAAAGTTTCATTCAAAGATGAATTAATAAACCTTCATCTTCAGTCCCTCAAGCATAATGAAACACAAAAATACTCTTTCTTGTACTGCATAACACGCTTTCAAAATCATTTAAGTCAAGTTTGTTTTAATATAATATGCCTTTTTGTGAACAATTTTAATGAGACTTCCAAAATCAAATGCAAAATGTTTGCTGCTAACATTTACAAGTCTGAAGTTTTTAAAGCCGCTGAAGTTTGAGTGTGATATTAATAAAATAACACTTACACGTTGGGGTTTTCACAGCCGCTAAAGTTTAAGTGTGATATTCACAAAATAACTCTTACACGTTCGGGTTTTCAAAGCCACTAAAGTTTAACAGTGTTTTTCATGTCATGGTAACCTCCATGAGAACTTCATCTTAAATATTCCATATAGAGATCTTGTAAGTAAAATACTCCATACAGAGATCTTGTAAGTAAAATACTCCATACAGAGATCTTGTAAGTAAAATATCCCATATAGAAATCTTGAAACTTTAAGATTCCATATGGAGATCGCAAAATTTAAAGCTGTGCTCAGTTGAACAAGGCGATGATGGCCGGTCATCCGTATCGTCTGGGAAAATTTCTAGCAAGACGACATGCGATGGATGATTAAACTAGATGAGTTAAGGCCACCTTGCAAGACAGTAAGAGAAGTACGTGATAAAATAAATTTATATCTTTTAAGCACAGCAAAAATAATTTTATTGAATCTTTGTTTTTGCAAATGCTTAAATATATTGTAATTTCTTTAATTTACATCATTCCAGGAGAAAATAATCCTTTTTTTATAAAACTGTCAGCATAAAATAAAATATTAGAACTGTGGTTAGTAACCGTAATGTAAGCAATGACAGTACAAGATGCGATTCAGATGCATTTCAAAGTTTTGTCCATAGCTTTGTCTCTTGCTACAAACGTTAAATATTTCCCCATTTCAGTAATATTAGTCAACCCGCAATAAACTGTCATGTACTTCTGATTTCCGTTGAATATTATATCACTCGCATCACTTAGAAGAGTATCATTTTGTACGCACGTTTTCATTATACGGAATACCATCAAGTAATGATTTAAACTGTTTTTAAATTAAGAACGATAGTGATCTGTACCTTGATTTGTTTAATTACATGGGCATCTCAAAGCATGATTCGTTAAAGTGCGAAAATGAAAAGCAAAATGCAACATACCAAACTCAGGAAACTGTATAAGAGTATGCCATTCGTTTTGAACAGACGTCACTCAAAACATTTGTTATAATATAACAGCAGTGAAAAAGCTCCTACACCGCGATTAAGTTAATACAATCTCAATGCAGCGACAAAGTTTGTTGCCTCCTCCTCCTCATCCGACAATTCAAGGGGCTAGCTGAAGGGGGAAAACTATTCCGAGTATCTTTTATATCGCGAAATAAAAGACAAATTATTACATATCAAAATCTTCTTAAATCATTTTTTATTTTAAAAAAATTGCCGTAAAGTTGCACAGCACAAGTATTAAAATTTCTCTAAACAATAGGCTATTAGGGTAAAAATAATATTGTCCTTACCCAATGCTGAGCTTTGTTTTTACTCCAAATGTGGCTGCCTGTAACATGAATTTGTTATCCCAAAATAGCAGCTCCGCGCAGATACTTTGAGAGGATGTGCTCTCTCTCTCTCTCTCTCTCTCTCTCTCTCTCTCTCTCTCTCTCTCTCTGTATCTCTCTGTCTGTCTCTGTCTCTCTGTCTGTCTGTCTGTCTGTCTGTCTGTCTCTCTCTCATGTAAGAGAAACGCTTTTGGTAAAGCCATACTCCTGTGACCACCACAAATGGCACACAGTCACCTTCTCCTGAATTTCATAATATGTATCTGGGGATGAATAATATTATGTCCGTTCAAATCATGTATTTAATACCCAAATTGTGGCCGGTTTCCGTGTCGATGCTTCGAGATAATCTGTGTATCTGTACTTTCAAAAATTATTGAAAAACATGTCAGCAAGCATATTTTCAGATATCGTGACTCCTCCATAAATCACAATCAAGTTTTAGACAGAATCATTCATGTCAAACTCCATTGACAAAACTTATAGACCAAGGGCTAGTAGCAGTAGATTCAGGCGAACTTACTGGAGCAATCTTCATTGATTAAAATAAGCATTAGATCTGGTTGACTATTCGGTGCTCATTAAAAAAAAATTCAGCCTTCAAGTTTTCTCCACACTCAATTACCTGGTTCACGTCGTATCTCACTGACACCAGGTTGTTTGCAAGGATAAATATACATCCGAACCAAGTCATATCTTAAGTGGTGTTCCTCAAGGATCTATATTAGGACCTCTTCTTTTTATACTATTTATCAACGACTTAGCTTTGTATCCAGCGCACTCTAATACAGATCTTTTTGCTAACACTTCTACATTGCATTTATCTAGTAAATCTATAGATTCCATTAAAAATAAACTTCAAATCGACCTCAACAATATATAAGTTTGGTGTCATCAAAACAAAATGCATATTAATATCTCTAAAATGAAATGTATGATAATCGGAACAAGGCAGCGTCTATCTACTAACATGGATTTACTTCTAACTCAAAATGACTTAGACATATCCATTGTCAAAAATTAAAAACTTCTTGGTATCTAAACTGATCATCACCTCAGCTGGAATGCACATATCGATTCACCTATGTCCAATGGTAGTCAAAATAATAACTCTGTTAAAATTGCTTTCGAAATTTCTACTTCCCCAATCACTTGAACTTTATTTCTTGGGTTATATACTACCACTGATAGATTACGGCTGTACCATATGGGGAAACACATTCAATTATAATCTGTCCAGAATTAATAAACTCCAGAAAAGGGCAGCCCGAATAATACTGAAACTCCCTGTTATGACTCCCTCGAATGTTTTGTTTTCATGTCTGCAATGGCTACCTATACAAAAACGCATTCTTTATTTTAAAGGAATCATGACGTATAAGTCTTTAAACTGTCTTTCTCCAGATTGTATCTCTAACCTAATAGAACTAAGATCATCAAATACTGAGCATAATCTCCGATCGACGACTAACAACGATCTCCAGATTCCGTGGTCGAAAACAATCATTACAAAAGCTCATTTACTGTATCAGCAACTACTGTATGGAATTCCTTACCACTGAGGATACGTAATTCAACTTCCCTTACTTCTTTCAAAATATCATTAAAGAAGTTCTTTCTTGACCAGCTGGAATGACATCGTAAAAGCTCTGAATAGAAAACGTTATCATTATAATAATATGTACAGATCTTATTCGATATATATATAATACGTACGACTAATTGCTGAGGTGTATGTACCTGTGTATAGAATATTGTTCATATGTGTATATATTTCCCAGTATAGTCACACATATTCGTTCATGTTAAATATGCATGAATGAGTGTGCGACGATACCTGATTATGTGGAGTGTCTTGTAATTTTTTTTTGTATTTGTATTTTGTATTTTTGTTTGTTTGTGTTTTTAACAACGCCAATTACAAAACTGAGGACCACATGGTAGATGGGTCAGTCATGGCCAAATGCGTTATCCTCGTTAAAGAAATTGTTTATTATTATTATTATTATTATTATTATTATTATTATTATTATTATAATGACGAATGGTGGATGCCCACTCTTGTCAGAAGTGGCAGCCAATCACATGCTTCTTATCTTACTAATATGTGCTCCAGCGCATGTAATATTTTGGATTTGTTTCGGTCCATCGGCACGAACGCTCCGAAATTATCACAATGAGGAACTGAGCAAATATTCTATCTTCACAAAATAAATAATCTGTTTTCGGTAATTTACCCAAAATGCTCCCCGGATGAAATCCAAGTAGATGCTCTGGAAAACGACAAGCATATTGAAATATTTGGTCTTTCCCTGTATAGATAGTCCCATAGTAGTATTTAGATTACAAATCACGCCCTTAAGTATAATAAATGACAGCCAAGCGCGTGCTTCCAATTCGTATGAACTTGTAAATATATAATCACAAAGTTGTAGGTAGGTACAGTATATCAATAAAAGACAGAAGAAATAAGCATAGAGGGAGAGATTAAGAAAGAGGAGAGATAAATATATAATCAACGCAGATGACGCAGGATAGTCTCTTTCGAAGCAATCGTCTTATTATCAATTTTTTGGTCCATTTATTTTAAATAATTCATTTCCAACAACTCTATAAATTACATTAAAAATTTACTGAAGTTGCACCTAGAACAAGGGCTTCGTCTTATCTGCTTGTATTGCAATAATCATTAGTTTAATGACTCACTAAATAACCCCAACAAATAAAAAAATCTATATTTAACTACTATATTGCAGCTATATCCTAATATAAACAACAATTAACTAACACATAACAACCATATCCTAGTATTAACTATATTTAACTAGAATATTGCAGCCATGTCTTACTCGGATTAAACTATTAACTATATTTAACAAGAATATTCCAACCACTATATTTAACTAGTATATTGCAGCCATATCCTTGTATTAGCTATATTTAACTAGAATATTGCAACCATATCCTAGTATTAACTTATTTAACTAGTATATTGCAAATATATCGTACTATCATTAAATTATTATATATATATTTAACTAGCAAATTGCGGCCATATAATACTGTTAAGTATATATAACTAGTATATTGCAGCGATATACTACAGTCATACACTACTATTAACTATATTTAACTAGTATATTGCAACCATATCCTAGTATTAACTATATTTAACTAGTATATTGCAACCATATCCTAGTATTAACTATATTTAACTAGTATATTGCAACCATATCCTAGTATTAACTATATTTAACTAGTATATTGCAACCATATCCTAGTATTAACTATATTTAACTAGAATATTGCAACCATATCCTAGTATTAACTATATTTAACTAGTATATTGCAACCATATCCTAGTATTAACTATGTTTAACTAGTATATTGCAGTCATATCCAACTATTATGTTTTTTGAAATAAATGGAAATTATATAATGCTACAATGAATTATTGAAAAACAAATGAAACTGAGAAACAAAATACAAAAGGTAAATGTTGTACCTATTGCACATTTAGTAAACAGAATGAGATTGTGAATGATAGAGC
>JAECUM010045672.1:0-10103 GCA_016617855.1 Megalonaias nervosa
AAAAAAAAACACAACAAAAAAAAAAACATTCCTGTGTACGAATAGTTTAGAAGACCAAATTCAGGATCTACCACTGGAACTGTCTGGGCGCATTGACAAAGTTTGTCATGATTTAAGTGGAAAGCACTTTTATTATCAGTGTCACATTGAATTTTGTAGAAGGATAACAATGAGAGAGTTCAAGACCTAGGTGATTACAAACTAATATTTAAAGATATGATTCCACAAGACGACATGATCCCGTTGAATTTTGGTGGACATGGTGTGTGTGTGTGTGTGTGTGTGTGTGTGTGTGTGTGTGTGTGTGTGTGTTAGGGACTAATTTTCTTGGATTTCATTTACAAGCACATTCGTTCTGGCAAATTTAGGAAAATCACACACAGTAATGACATTGCCACCAAAACGTTTTTGTTCACGAAAGTCGCATTGTGTTAAAAAATATTGCGAATAGTGATTAAAACGTATTGTGTACCTCCGTGTGAAGAATAGTTTCGTCGTAATTTATCAACCCTTCATAATTACCACGAAGTGTGCATAGCCAGTTGGTTACACCAAGAGATTTAAGAATCTACGTGACTGGAAAAGTATTGGGTTTGATGCTTGGACTCAATGGGTGGCTGATTCAGCCAATGGCATTGTGTGTGACTGCTCAAAAAAAATGTGTTGTTTAGTGAAAGTGGGAGAAAATCCATAAGTGATACTGGAATTAAAACCTATTTTTCGCTAGAGCCTGTAAAGACACTTTACTTCAAAACAAATGGAGAAGACCCAGAAATAGTGAAAGAAATACTAGGTGTCTACGAAAGTAGCATCGTACACCTAACAAAACAATTACATCCCCGGAGAACTTAGATTAACTCCAGGAAACTAGAACAACAGACCGTTTGTATAGATTGAATATTACGCAGGTAGATCAAGAATATTGTAATTTACTCTGATTATATTCAGCTTTGGTGATTTTAATTTGAGCCTTATTGGTGTACGAAAGATATATGTGTTTTTGTTTTCATGTTCGTAATTTACTGTCTAAATGAACTGTGCCAAAGACTATGTATCACTAATCAAAGAAAACAAAACAGCACATGAACTTTGTGTTTTAGAAATGTAAATAAGATTTATTTGTGCCACACTACTATGAATAAATGAAAGTAGTATAGTGGGGTACCGTAGCGACAATGGGAATTAGCATTACAGACCCCCCCTGGGCCAGTATAGCGACAAGAAATAAAATCTCACCCTGGGCCTGTATAGCGACAATGGAAAATTGAGTAGAGGGACTAGAACACCCTGGGCCTGTATAGCGACAATGGAAATTTTGTAGAGCGGTGACTAGGAGACTGTGGGTTTGTAGAGCGATAAGCGACAGGTGGCATGACGTCACACTGGTAACAATGTAGCAAAGAGAGAAGTACTGTGACGTCAAGCTACCTGAGAGAGGGCTATAGACAAACACGAATCAAGAGCGTTCGTGTTTCTTTTAGTAGAGGAAGGGTTTTATATATATCGTTTAGGGGGGAGACCAAATGAAAATTAAGATCTTTTCGAGGCATTGGAAGTGGCCCTGAAAAGGGCCGTTGTTTGTTATGTGATGTTAACACCATTCTGTTAACATACAGGACATCGCATAGGTCTTCTTTTCTTCCTCAAATTTCTCAAAGTTTGTCTTAAACTGTGTCTCACTTCTGGTCCGTAGATGAGAGTCCGCTTAAGACAGCCTTGTCTTTCCACATAACATCTTCTTTTCCAAAGAGTGGCACCGGTGATCCGGATGACAGTCCATTTTGTTTTCACATACATGGGTAAGTCTGTACGGAACAGCATTGAGGATACCAAAGTAGAGGATTCTACGTCGATCAACATCTTCTCTGTGACGAGAACAGGTGAAGGGAATGAAGTGAACCGCGTTTATTTATAGTGGAAGACCGGATCGAAACGGATTGAAAGGGTTCACCAATCCCAACACACGTTACAAAATTCAGTCACTTCGCGGAGTCTGTCTTCCAATCCGAAGAGAGCTACCTGTGACGTCACATTTCCTATATAGGCACACTAGCGTCTGTGCGCAGTGAATCGATGCGGTAGTGTTTTGTGAAACATGACGGAACCTAAGAAGACAATGAATTGGGGTGCACCGGCTGTGGAGACGAGAAGTAATGGTACAGCAGCAGCTACCAAAGTGAACACAGTGCTACTTCCCGAAGAGGTTGATTTCAACTGGGATTTAGTAGATTTTTTATCTTCTTCCCAAGAATTTGTTCCGGTACCAGTACCTTCGCCACTTTCTCCTTCATTACCACGTGTCGACGATTTTAAACAAAGACAGAGAGAAGAATTGGAGAAATTTTTACAGCAGCAGAAAGAAGCAGAGCAAGTATTTCTTCTTGAACAGAAACAGCGAGAAGAAGAAGAAGAGGCAAGAAGGAAACAACAGGAAGAAGAAGAAGCAGTAGAGAAGAAACAAAGTCTGGGAGAGAAGGAGAACAGCGAAAGTCAAACGGTCACGGTACTCTTGGACATTTTGGCCGAGTTAAGAAGTCTGAAACAAATGTATCAGACTTCTTTATTACGACCCAAGAGAAAAAGACCTTCCCGAGCCAAACAACCTAACCCTGTGACTACACCAGAGATACCACCCCTAGTGATATCTACTAGATCATTGACAGGAGCAAGTCCACAAGTAGGCCTTGGCCGTGGCAAAGGCTTAAGACAGTTAAAGCGAATTGATTCTCGTTCCTGAGTTTGTTCTAAGGAAAAAAACAAACACTCAACAGTCCTTTTCAGGGCTACCCAATACTCTCGAAAAGAGTGACTATTCATTTTGCCAAAATCAATTAAAACTCAAAATCCCTTCTTTAACCCTATGATGTACGTGTTGTGAGTGTATGAGTGTAGGTCCTTATTATTTCTAAATAATGAAAACCAAGAGACACTTACGTTTTTTTCAGTTTGGTCTATTCTGTTACAATTTTTACAATTCAATATCACAACATAACACAACACAACACTTTTAAAAAGTTCATAGATTTCTTTTTTGTCTTTTTTCTTTCACTCTCTCTGTTTTTTCAATTTCTTCACTTTTACACTTTTTTCCTCTTCTTCGTCTTCTTCTTCCTCACATTTTTCTCGTCTTCTTTTCTTTTCTGTCTTCTCTTTCTGAACGTGTCTGGGTTCTTCTTTTGTCAAGGCTACCTCTGTTTCTTCTTCCTCCTTCTCCTGCTCCTGTTGTTTCTTAGGGCACTCTGAAGACCAATGTCCTTTCTCTTGACAATGATAACAGGTATCTTGACTTTTGTTTCTTTTGACACTGGCCTTGCTTCTTTGACGGTCTGGACATTCTGTAGCCCAATGCCCTTTCTTTTGACAGATATAGCAAGTATCTTGACTTTTATCTCGAAAGGAAGGAGAGTAGTCCGTCGGCTTGTCTGAAGAAAACTTTCTTATCACACCTCGCAATGCTCTAATCAGAAGTTCGATCTGTGTGGGTTCTTCCATTGTGCTGGTCGGCTTGAGAGCGAAATGAATACTGAGAGGGGAGTCACTAGCCCTTTATATATGCCTGGTCTGACATAGATATATAGGGGTTCATGGTGTTTCACAGGTAGTCATTTGACTTTTTGCCGTCAAGATGAAACGATCGCATCATTTCGAAAAGAAAGAAGAAGAAGAAAGTAAGAGGCAGAAACGTGATTTATCGCCTCGCACGGTAGCTGAAGTCTTGGCACAAATTCATGCCAGCGATTTTGAAGATGAGATGAGTGAACCAGAATCGAAGCCTAAAGAGTCTACACCAAATCAAAGTCCATTACCATCCGTAAACCCTGAAAAGTACTACCACATTCGGGAGACGGACAAACGCTCTTCCAGAAAATTTAGAACCACAGCCTACACGTACGCAGTGAAATTTAAAGATTTCAAGTCTGACGTACCCTTGGAAAAAGCAGAAGGGTTCATCACCGATGTGTGGGATTCTTTGTTAACCACACTAAAACGGCAATGTCGAGCCAAAGAAGACGATCGCTTGAGACTTTCTATTCATCACGACAATTTGAAGTCTCCCGTTTGGATCGAGTTTAGCAGTCCATCAGAATTGACACCTTCCAAAATCATGGACAAGATTCAACACGTACAACAATCTAACGACAAATTTCACATCACGGACGGAAAAGCGACACTGTACATGACCCACGTGTCTCTTCCCCAAGGGACAGGTAAAAAAAAGTTGATGTTGGTAGACAACTTGCGTAACCTCAAGCGTAGTCTCGTCCAAATTAACAATCCAAAAGACAAGATGTGCTTAGCCCGTGCCATCGTGGTGGGACAAACGTATGCTGACAAGAACGATACGGTAGAATGGAAAAGAGCCTGGAAAACTATTCAACGATCGGACCGAGCCAAACAACAAAGAGAAGCAGAACTCCTGTTACAGCAAGCGGGGTTAGCTAAAGACACACCCTGCGGCATTCCTGAAATGCAAAAGTTGCAAGACGTCTTGGCTCCACGTTACACCTTGAAAGTTCACCCTCAAGAAGTGCGCGGACCTCTGTTGTTTCGAGGTCAAGATTTTAAAGACGGAAAATACATTCACGTCTATTATCACGATGAACATTTTGATGCCATTACCAGTATCACTGCATTCCTGTCATACAGTTATTACTGTGAGAAATGTGACTATGGCTATAACAATCGAGAGCAACACAAGCATTGTGGATCGAAATGCTCAGGATGTTTAGCTTCTACACCCTGTCTGGACGAAGGACAAGAACGAGTGCATTGCTCTGTTTGTCAGCGCACGTTTGTCAGTCCTGCCTGTTACCAACAACACCTAAAGACGCAAGGTTCACAGCAGAAATGTGCTTGTCAGCTCTTGAGATTGTGCCCTACTTGTGGACAAGGCATACGTACCAACAATGCCAAGGCGCACGTCTGTTCAGGAAAGAAGCGATGTCACATTTGTCGCCAAACCGTGGACTTGGAACACCAATGCTACATTCAAAAATACCATTCCAAACATGAAGAAGAAGAAGAGAATGACCAGAAGAAGAAAGGGAATTTCATCTTTTTCGATTTCGAATGCATGCAAGAGACTGGCATTCACATTCCTAATTTCTGCGTGGCTCACCGAGCGTGCGAGAAGTGCATCCAAGAGCCTATCTTGACTCATTGCCCTTACTGCAGCAAGATTCCTGGAGGACGTGAAAAAATCTTTCGGGGATCGAACACACTGGCCGATTTTGCCCAATGGATCTTAAACCCTATCGACGAGACGTGGAGCCAAGAAGATATCGAACGTTACGGAGATTGTCATCGCCATGCCACGGTGATGGCTCACAATTTCTCGGGATACGATGGACAATTTCTGTTGAGATACTATACGGAACAAAGTACCGAACGTCCGAAAGTAACTTTGAACGGAGCCAAAATCATTTCCATGCAAGTGGGACAAGTACAGTTTAAAGATTCAATGAGTTACTTGGCTATGCCTTTGAGCCGCATGCCTAAAACGTTTGGCATGACAGAAATGGCCAAAGGCTATTTTCCGCACTTTTTCAATACCGAAGCCAATCAACACGCCGTTCTACCCCATTTGCCTGAGGCTCACTACTACGACCCCGACAACATGCGTACCGAACAACGAGAAGCTTTCTACGCATGGTACCAGACTCACGCTTCGGACCCTTTTGACTTTCAAGAAGAAATGTTAAAATATTGTCGTTCCGACGTAGACATTTTACGTCGCTGCTGTGGAAAATTTCGAGAACTGTTCATGGAACACGGAGGGATCGATCCTTTGAAAGAAGCTTGTACCATTGCCAAAGCGTGTTCCTTAGTGTATCGTCAACGATTCATGCCCGAAAACACCCTAGCTGTCATCAGTCCTCAAACGACCAATTTTGTCAAACGTCAATACTCGGTCAAAGCCCTACGTTGGTTACATTACTTGTGTGAGAAGGAAGACAAATGGATCCAACATGCTCGCAACGGAGGAGGCGAAAAGACCATCGGAAGGTATTCGGTAGACGGCTGGGACTTAGAAAACCCCAAGATTGTGTACGAGTTTAACGGGTGCTTATTTCACGGATGTCCCATCTGCTACCCTCAACGTGACACTAAAAACCAGTTTTTACAACGGACCATGGAAGACTTGTACCAGGCCACTTGTCAGCGGCGCTTGAAGTTAGAAGAGCAAGGATACCAAGTAGTGGAAATGTGGGAACACGAGTACGATCAGCGATTGAAAACCGATCCCGAGTTTAAGCGCATCGTGGAAAGTTACAAGCTGGTGGACCCTCTGAACCCGCGGACAGTTTGTACGGAGGGCGGACGAATGCCACCTGTTTGCTGTACCAAGTCGACGAGGAGAAAGGAGAAGAAATCAAATACTTGGACGTGTGTTCTCTGTATCCGTACGTGTGCAAATATTGTCACTTTCCCGCAGGGCACCCACAATTGCTGACGGAACACATTGGCGTGGACAATATTCGACAATACGAAGGATTGATCAAGTGTAAAGTCTTGCCTCCCACGAACTTGTACCATCCCGTTTTACCACATCATTGCCAAGGAAAACTGATGTTTCCCTTGTGTCGTACTTGTGCTGAAACGTGCAACCAAGACCACCCTTGTCAGCACACTCAGGAAGAACGAGCCTTGACGGGAACGTGGGTCAGCGTGGAATTGTTTAAAGCTCTGGACTTGGGATACCAACTGTTAGAAGTGTACGAAATTTACCACTTTCCCAAGACAGAAAAATACCACAAGGGCGACGATTCTCAAAAAGGCATTTTTGCAGACTACGTGAATGCCTTTTTGAAACTGAAACAAGAAGCTAGCGGATACCCTTCCTGGTGTCACACTCCCGACGACCAAACAAAGTTCAAAGAGAAATACTGGAAGCAGGAAGGCATCACTTTAGACCACATCGAGAAAAACGAAGGAAGGCGATCGTTTGCCAAAGTGATGTTGAATTGTTTGTGGGGCAAAATGGCACAACGACCGTGTTTACCCAAGACGGAGTATTTGACAGAACCTTTCCGATACTTGCAGATGATTCACGACAAAACCAAATACATGAAACACGTGGACGTTGTTCGTGAGGACTTGCTCTTAATCAATTACGAAGAAGAACTGGACTTTGTAGAAGCCGACGAATTTGGAAATGTCATCATTGCGGCCTACGTGACAGCCCATGCTCGCTTAAAACTGTACGAAGCTTTAGAACTATTAGGAGATCGTGTGCTGTATTTTGACACGGACAGTTGCATCTACATTGATCGCCTGGGTCAACCTCACCCTGTCATCGAAGGAGACCGTTTAGGAGCCTGGACGGACGAGCATCCCGACCACAAGATTCTAAGTTTTGCAAGTGGCGGTCCCAAAAATTACGGCTACGAATACCGGAACAATCAAGGAGATGTGCACACGGAGTGTAAAGTGAAAGGATTGACTCTTAATTATCGCACCAGTCGAGTGGTGAACTTTAGCATATTGAAAGAAGCCTTGCAGTCTGGACAGGATCGAAACTTTAAAGTGACCACCCACGAACCGCACAAGATTGTACGTTTACCCACACACCAAATCGTCAGTCGACCCTTGGAAAAAGTTTATCAAATCGTGTACCAGAAGCGAGTTCGGCTTCCCAATCACTTCACTTTACCGTACGGTCATGCCGATATTGGTCAGCATATAAAAAGGGACAACGTTCAAGGTCGATAGTTCATTGTGACTACCATTGCTAAGCGAGAAAGATGAATCCATTCACACAGCAAGTATCCAGTAAGAGTAAACTCAAGTACGATGCTGTGCCTTGCGATGGTAGGGATGCCGTACGCTATGACCTTAGTGATTCAGTACCACATCATCATGGGAACTTTGCTATAACTACTACTTCTACTACCATGCCTACCATGGAAAGTGATGCTGTACGTGTCAAACCTGACGGATGTGAAAGCGATGCCACTCGTTATCGCACACCTTTTCACTTTACTGGTTTTCATGGTGGATGGCCACCTCCACAGGAAACCAAGCGACTACCACCCTACGGATGTCATGTAAAACTGAGCAAACTCCTAAGGATTTCACCGTACCCTCATCGAAATGAACCTGTGAAAGACGAATATTCGTTCCCTGTGCGTTTGCCAGAATACTGTGATTTTGAAAGTCGATTGCAAACCTTCCAAGGAAAATGGCCAAAATATCTAGGAGGACCTACCCCCGAAGAATTAGCCAGAGCTGGATTTATCTACTTGGGCGAAGGAGATAAAGTCAAGTGCTCCAGTTGCGGTGTCTCACTTCACGAATGGGAGAAGAAAGATTGCGCTTACCTGGAACATGCTCGATGGTCTCCAGAGTGTCACTACCTGCCTTTAGTGGGACCTCGTCATTGAAGTGACCCTACCATGTTGTGTAAAAAGCTAGCTACGGAGTTAGGAGTCAAACGTTGGACAATCCCTAGACAAGTATTTAAACCCGATGTAAAAATAATCTTCAAAGATTACCAAACGAATTGCAAGAGAAGATCTACAAGGACATATGGCAGGGACTTGCCAGAGCCAAATCTCAATTAGTGACTGTAGAACATTTGTGTCGAGAAATTCATAAGAGGAAATTGACCAAAGTCAACAAACAAGTCCGATTTGTCTGGATCAAGTGTGCGTTCGTTCTACTATTTCGCTTTAGACCATTTACATTTGAAGATTTTATTGACATTCTTGACCGTTTCCTGGAATGGCAGTGGTCAGAAATTACCCACTACGTTCATTACTTTCGCTCTAGGAGAAGTGTTTGACTGACATGGTTATGGATACTTTACAAGAGAACATTCGTGCTTTGCCTGTGGAATTGAGAGAACGCATTTACCGTGAGTTCGTCAAAATACAAGTGAAACGAAAAGAATCATTGCATCCGTTACGTCACCGATGTTGGAACCACTGGTACCTAAATGCTATAAGAGGATTGATTCTGATGAAAGTGTTCCAGGGGCCAGACATTGATCAACTTCTCGTGAGCAAGAAGGATTGTGTTGTTGATAGTGATTATTTTTACTACCAGGTACACTTATTGCATCGAATTCCAGAAGAAGAGTTAGAGGGTTACCAAAATCTTGTACACAATGTAAACTTAGATAAAGAGGAAACTTCTGAACGATGTGTGATGTACAAGTTAGTGACTAAATATTTTAGATACGTCGACGGAATACGACCACTTCTGTGCAAAAAGTACACTTATAGCTGCCGAAAAAAGAGGGTATAAAAACGTTCTACCATGCCACGACCTTTATCATTCGTGATACAACAGATTCCGTGGAAGGAAATCAATGACAGTATTCAAACGGTGGAGGATTACCATCGCCTATTACGAGAACTGTCTCCATTGAATTGGGGTCGACGTGTAGTGTGTGTCTTAGTGACTTGCTTTCCGGGATTTCGTTTACCAGCTGATTCTTTGTGGACTCTTTACGAACAGTACCTATTACTCCAAAACAAAACATGAAAGTGATGCCTTTAAATGTCCACGAGAGACTCATTCTGCTCAAAGCTTTGCGCTTTCATTTGGATACTTCTCAACCTCTACGGGGAAACAAGATTCGTCAACTTTTAGGTACTGAAGATGTGTACGACGACGTGTGTGTAGCTTGTGACTTACACCCTCACTGGACAGATGTACGTGACTGGAAAAGTTGGGGGTTTGAGGCTTGGGCTAAAGAAGTGGCACACTATGCCCAAGATTTGTCATCCTAAAACATTAAAACATTCCGTGAAAAAAGTCACTTTTAAACCTGTGTTAGTGTCCATACGAGAAGAACAGTCTGTCACCGAGGAAAACCACTCTCTTCAAGACAGGACTGTCATTGACATTCCTGAAAGACCATTTCGGGAGGACCCTTGTGTGACTGAACCAAGGAATGTACAGACTCTCAGGACATTACACACTACTCCTACGATTTCACCTCTTGATCACAAAAAATGTTGTACAGAGACTTGTTTATATTCCACTATGGTCGTTTTGTTGTGTTTTTTATTCCTGTACTTAACTATATGGCTTTTATGTATTTTTGTCTTTCGTGTTGTTCACTAATAAAGATGACAATAAACGTGTCCTGAAAA
>JAECUM010045674.1:0-36147 GCA_016617855.1 Megalonaias nervosa
TGCCATAGGTCTGATATCGACATTGATCTGGTAATGCCATAGCTGATGCAATGGATTTGATATGATATTGCCATAGATCCGATATCGACATTAATCTGATAATGTCATAGCTGATGCAATGGATTTGATGCTGCCATAGATCTAATATCGCTATAGATTACCTCGTAACCTGGAAAACTGAAACATGGAAATGATGATAAATTTTAAAGGTATCGGCAATAAAGTATGTTGAAAGACTATTGAAATGTGAGTGTATCACGATTGTACGCATCTAAATTACGTTTTGAAACGTGTGAAGGTTATAGAAATACAGACGATCCCAATCTTACAACGTGGAACATGTATGCACTGAAATGGCAGCTTCAGAAGACAACTCGTTTTAAAATTGAGGAAACATTGAAATACCAGGATATCGGTAAAATAACAAATTCGTAAAATGGACAATCTATAAAATTTTTATCACCTAACTATATAACTTTGCTAAGAGGTAGAAGTGAGTTTCTATGGACATTAGATTGCCAATTCCAAGGAAATATTTGGAAAGAACTAACTGAAAACAAACTTCTGAAAATGTAAAGATGTAAACGTTATAAAACAATAAACCATTGAATGCAATAGTTAACATCAGGCAGGCTATGAAACGTAATGCTGATATATAATTGGAATAAATTGTAAATGATGTAAGTTAATTATGCAATAATTTAAAAAATGAAGTGAAATAGAAAAACTAAAACAAAGCTTGAAGCGGGGGGGGGGGATTGAGAAGAAAAAATGTTAACTGGTTATTTTCTCCAAAAGAAGAGAGATAATTTTGAAAGGTTATGTTAAGTCATGAAATGTTTGAGTGAACAAGAATAAGATCAAAATGTAAATCAGACGTTGAAATTTTGTACTATTTTACAGATGAATGAAAAGAGCAGGGTTAAATTGCATACGATATTATAAACATATGAAAGTAAAAAGAAAAACACAAATAACTTTTCGATTAACGTAATTTGAAGAAAATATTATTATTATTGATTCAAGATTTAAGGAAAGATATCATAGGTGAAAGACTAAAACAAATGTTCAACCGGTAAGATTCAACAATTACATTAATTTTGTACGGCTATATGTATCTAAATAGTAACTCATGGTCCAAATATACATCTTTTGGAAACTTTTTATCACCAAATAGCGGAGCAACAAGGGTTGGTGGAAGAAGAAATGTAGAGGTAATTACATAGATTTATTCGCTGACAAATAGAAACGAATCATGAAAACTATTCCCAACTATATGAGTTAGTATTGCATCGTATATCTAACATTGTAATAATCTGGCTTTCTCATTAGCTGGAAACTCTTCCTATTCATTTCAATTGGTCGATAATGCCATTTTGTTAATTATTAATTATCTTGTACTTTTCGGTATTACTGTAAGGTTTATATTTGGTGACAAAATATGTAAAAAAGAAATAGGAGGAGAAGATCAGAAGAGTAATAATATAGGTTTCAAGGTCAGTCACACCAGTTCCTGCAACCATGGTCATATTATGAACGTTTTGTTTATTTGTTCCTTGAGAGAAGCGAACAAGCTCGTTATCTATCCTTTTAAATCATTCGTAGTTTGTGTTGTAGGCCGTGCAGTCCTGGTTATAACATCTTACCATTTTTATAATTCCTATCTTCATAATTCTTGCCTACAATCTCTTCTTTTATTTAGATGTCTTTCTTTTGTCAGATTATAATAGATTGTATATTGTTTACCACGTCGGTATTTATAGCTGCATTTATTCTCAGATTAAATTTATCTAGCAATTTTTAAGTGTTTTTGTACCAACATACGTTTGCAGTTTTGATCGTCTCTATATTTGTTCCACTGAATCATCATTGGCAAATAATTTTAAAGTGTAATTAATAAAAATGGTCAATGGTTTGTATACATGATACTTTACTTCAGTGTATAATATCTTTTCTCTTCAAATATTTGTATAATTCTTTTATTAACACATGCATTAAACTGAATTGCATGACATGAATAAGGTGCACAGCTCGTCAGTATTAAAATCTATAAGCCCTTTATTTATTTATCATATCTGGTATTACCTAATTAAATCGTGCGCATTTAATCTTGTTCTTTACACGCGTGTGCTTTTGCCTTTTGGGGGGGCATCGCCGAATGCCTTATTATTTATTCCTTGTTTATTTTACCTAATTTTGTGTTGGAAAGCGACAATATTATTTATTAAGTGAAATGATAATACGTACTGACTGAATAGAACGTTACATTGTATAACCTTCGACTTGGATTGTAAATACTGTAGTTTGGATGAATTTGAAAGTACTGGTGAATGAGAAGACGAAAAGATAATTAGCATCTCAAATTTCTCAACAGACTTCCTGTGTTCGACTGCAATACGTGTACCCACTTCAACCAAACAATTTTCGTCCCTTGTACTACCGTCATGCAATTTTAGAAAATATCTTCCGAGGAAATATTTAAGTCACCGGCATTTGGGCATCACATTCATTTAGAAACACACAGATTACGCTTTTGCCTCTAACGATCGTTTTCGTCCAGAAAAGTTGTACAAGTGCGTCCTTTATGACTAACGTTCGTGATATTTCTTTTCCTAGCTGAGTCTATACTGGTTTACCGTACCAGCTGCGGAATGTTACCGGGTTAAATTCAGCGATGAATTTCACTTCATCGTTATAGAAACAGTAATTGGCTGATTTCACCCCCGACTGAGGTGTATCTTTATGTCCGGGGAGGTGTATCTTTTTGTCCGGTGTTTTCGTGTGCTAATGCTACGACTCCAAGCTGGCCTTGCGTTGGTAGTAGTACATCAAGGTGGTTCCACCTCTGAAACAGATATTCATCGTCAATTAGAATAAAATTACTTCCGATGTTACCATCCACTGTCAGCTGGTCAGGCACCTTGTCCGCGAATTTCGCAACATCGTTATCACGTTCAAAATCGATCACTCACATGTAATAATAGATCCTAAAAAACAAACGCAAAAGACTGTTAAGAAACTGCCCCAATAGACTCTGATCCAATTGGAACTAAATTTCATCTCCGGAGATTAATAATGCTGATACTGTAAATGAAAAAGTCCTGCATGAATGCCAATGCTGGTTTTGTTGAGACGTTATATAGTTAGTATCAAATTAGGATACCGCTAATCATTAGTTAACATCGTTATTTGGCCACACCCGCCATTATTTCCGGTTATGATAAACAAGTATGATATGGACTCCCTCACTTTTAAGGTGTGACGTGTTGGTCTATCAAATCCAATAAATCGGCCATTTGCTAAAGAGATCTCGTCAGTTTGCTCCTCTGCTTTTATGGTTAATACTTCCAGTTTGATCTTAGAATCACAAGCTCGCCCAGGTCGACGTCTACAACAACCGTACTGGTAAACTCAGTCAAATCCACTATGGTAGCAATCCCACAAATCAGCCCTGCATCGGACTGAGTAGCGTCCGTAAATGTTAATAGGCATTTCGTATACTAATCTGAGTACTTTCTAAGAGTTAATGTAGATTCAACAAGCGCGCGTGGTATTGGTGAATATTCAAATGCGCTCAGCGCCCTAACAACAAAATAGCTACATATTGGTCCTTCCAGCCGAGTTTTCAACGGCAGAGTTGAATAAAACAGTGGTAGACGACTCTGTTGTTAGGCGTCGGTCGGGTAAAAAAAATCAACAACTTTAAGTTCTGGTGCAAGTTTGAGGCATTACCACGTATACGACCCAGTATGTTCCAGATCCTGTTAATGAATTCAGGTTAACAATCCTGACTTTCCTTTTGCGGGGGATCATCGCTGGAGTGTCTTTGGCTCTTAGTTCATCCCGCATAAAGATAGATCGGAAATGATTGAATGAATTTACCACAATGTCTACGTTGTTTAAATATGCTTTGATTTCCTTTCCGTCGATGAGATATCGAGCGCGCTGCTAAACGACGGCATGATTCCGTTCTTGACAAATTTTGGTACCGGCGTCGTTTTTTTTTTTTTTTTTAGTACACGTGTTCCATTGAATTCTAAAATGGCCTCAACCGGTAGCAAATACAGAGATTTTCATGCACTTGTATTTCGACTCGGTTTTTTTCGATTATCACCAGAGCCTGGTACGAATAATGCTGCAAATCCATTTTTCTTCTATCCTGAAAGGCACGTTCGTGTCAAACGCTGGATCGAATACTTCTTCATATTTTGCTGTTGTTTATACATTATCAGTTTCATCTAATATCTTTCTGCCATTCGCCTCAGTCCTGAATCTCAATCGGCTTCCCATTTACCGCATTTGCAATCGCGAATCGGTTAGACGCTGTTGAATAGTTTCACCAACAATAACGACAACATTGTTTTCAATTATGGTGGCGGCGTTGTGATCGGTATCACTGGTGGTTTTCGATAGATTTAGTAAGTGTATAATTGTAATTCTAAAGCATTAGTAACTGTATTTCAAAAATTGTAAAGACTATACCGTTTTAGGCAAGCGTCAGAATTATTTTTGCTTCCTAAATTTTAGACTTTTAAAGTCATTGAACCTATCTCAGCTACTGCAGTCTAAAACGCTGCTTGTGATACTACTCAGTGCGTTCAACATTGTTGTTTTCCTTCGGTCTTGAACTAACACACTAGCTTAATTTAGACCCTTGGCGTGTCGTAATGATATTTAGGAGCGTCATGTATACCATATTAAGAGACTCCCTGTTATTTGATCAGCATACTACAGTAATCAAATAAAGAAATAGGCATAAAGCATGGCACTTATCTATGCTAGGCTTGAGAAAGTCAAAGCACGAATCTGTAGACTGCCTAAAAGAACGAGAACAAAAGGGCGGAATCGTTTGACATGATAAGATTAAAGTTTTTTTTTTTTTAAAATCACAACTGTGGTTTAAAGCACATAATGTAAATTATAGAAAAGAAAGTTATTTTATTTAGTAAATTCAACTTTCCACCGAAAAATCAATTATTGAGAAAATTACATAATTATGTTTATAAGAGAATATATTATTAACCAAAATATAATAAAACATCAATGTTATTAAAACTTAAAGAGTCGCTTTATTTGAGGTATGTTCCAATTATTTCGCCTGCTAAACAGCTCTTATGAATAAAGAAATATGTTTTAAATAATTGTCTTAGTATTTTCACTGTCTTACATTAATAATATTTTCAAAGATTTGTATTCAGTCAAAAAAGTGTATTATGTGTCTAAGAGAGAAAAAAACAAAAATCGTATTCCCACCTAATGCCACCAAGGGCTTACTTCCACGGTGCTATCTATGCATAAGAATCGTAATTATCGGCGCTGAAACAAGCTTCGAATTCTAAAGACATTACATCCAACATCTGAAAAAACAACTTATATTAAAATTATATAAACATTGCGAACATTATGATCCAATGAGCAAAAACAGCTCCTGTTGGAGTAATAATATCTCTCATCCATCAGAGTGACTGAGTATTTTGTGACAAGCGTCGAGTTGGCATCGGTATTTATTTCAATAATGCTGAATAGTTCGAATCGTATGTAATTCACAAGACTAAAAAATACAAAAGTCATTATAAACTAAGACACACTGACCTAAAGCAAACGTTTTTATATCAGGACGGACCTTTTGTGTTTACATTTTTGTTTGTTCGATGGTAGTAACTGAACGAATTGCTAAAAACTAGATAGGAGATCACTAGGCCGATTTCGCTGAAAAAGAAACACTTCATTGTATAACAAACTTACAAATATGGATATTTACTCATTCTTTATATCCTGTTTGTTCTAAATTTAAAGTAAATTTAAAATCTTTTTTAGTTCCACAACTATCACAAAACCTATAGTATCTCTTTTCGAAATTCCATATTCCGTCAGGTTTACCAACGGCATCAGTGTCTTTTATATAAGATAGAAACGACAGCTATAGTTTCGTTTTTAGCTACAAGATGTTAAATTCTGTCTTAGAAAATTACTTTTTATTTGCATACGCTTCATCTTTACGGTTCCAATTTGTTCTGTCTCTTTGTTTGATCATCATTGCTGGTTACAGATAAAGATCAAAAACTAAACTGTGAAGCATTGTCACTTATTTCGTATGTTAATTATAAGAGTATGATACAAATTCGTCAAGAAAGGCATCACATTTCAACATGTTCGGAGATTAGGTTAACATCAGGTTTCTAGCGCATTGCTTTATAGGAAACGAAGTTTTCTGTCTATTTGCATGAAAGATCTCGCTATCGCTCTAGACAATCGATCTAGGTACTTGTACGTACTGATTAGATACCTAGTTCAACAAATCTCTTGCTACCTTAATGACCTTGGGGATTTCAGAGCTAGGGTCAAACGCATCATAATTTTCAGCAGAGATGCCAGAACCCTGTGATAAGACAATACTGGTTGATTTGATGTATTTATGCTTCGAGTTAACCGAACATAATGTGCTTGTGTATTATTCAACCACTGGTCGACAAGTTCAAGGGACTTTACAGTACAACTTAGTCAGAAACCTCCCATATATTGTTACGTACATGTAATTTAATTGCTTGTGTGTTAGTTTCGAATTCTCTTTTATTTTATTTTTATTTCATTACGTTATTGCAATGATAACTTTATTCACTGGATTTGAATTGTTTTCGGAAGGTTCACTTTTCTGTTTTGACCTGATAATAACTCAGTTCGATTGCTACATTTTATTTTTAGTTAACCTAGTTCTTGACCTTGGTTCCGATTTTGTAAATATTGAGTGAAAATGATTGGTCATTACCAAGGTCATGTTCAATCCACGTGTTAGTCTGTTGTAAACAGTTTTATTTTTAAATTTATTTCCAGTGTGGGAATCTAATTCTTAGATAGGGCTATTCTAGGCTACGTGCAAATTGGCTTTCTGTTTTACTGCGCTGCTCTGTTCAAGTTAAGTTTCCACGTGAGCCATCATGTGATCTAAAATCGCGGGTTAAAACAGACATTTTCTAGTGGATTTGATCAGTCGTACATATATACCTTCGGGCTCAATGTATTTGTCTTGTTGTTGCCATTTGAGTTGGGTTTTTTATTTACAATAATTTATTCACCCTGGAAAAATACTCTTCTTCAACGAAATTCTTGGACAAAGACATTCACTAAATTATTCGGAATTCAAAAGCCGGAATTATATTCTTGGTCACTCAACAAGGAACTGTTGACACATCAACACAAACTGGTTATAGAGGACGTCATCGCCTTCCATATTGGAGCTTCATCTAGATTCGAACTTGTATTCAATTAGAAAAGCTTAGTGATAGGACTTATATTTTCAATTCTAGGATTAATTTTTTGGATTATATTCACAAACCGTAAGTCCTATTTCATATTTTTACTTTGTTTTCTAGGAAAATAAATTATTTTGTTAAATTTACATAGCTTGTTGACTTCACTCTTTTTTTTTTTTGTTACTTTTGTATGCGCCTACACGTAACAAAGGAAAATTGGGAGTTCGTCAGGGATATATGAATGTTGGCAAAAATATTTCAGAAAATTATTTTTGAAATTTAAATTCCCCTAGTTTTCAGAATATTTTAAATCCCAAGTACTATTTCATATCTTATTTGAAATTTTAGTTGAATCAACAGGCTTTTTTTTACAATGTCATCAAAAGTGGAGACTTTTCTTTCTTGTCCTACTCAAGAGCAGTTGGATAGTTTGAAAAAAGATGAGTTGCTTGAACTCGCCAGAAAATATAATCTTTCTGAGGCAAAATCTTCTTTAACGAAGCAAGAAATAAAAAACATTTTAATCAAGGATTTGGTAGACAAGAATGTTATCGATAAAAGTGTTTTGGGTTCGATCAGTAAGTCTGTGTCAGACTCTGATATAAAAGTAAAGGAATTGAAATTAAAATACAAGATGGAATTAGAGTTAAGGAAGCTTAAACTTCAGAAAGAAGACAAACAACTGCTATTGGAATAAGAGGAGAGAGAGAGAGAAACAAATGCAGCTGCAATTGGAGAAAGAAAAAGAACAGATGCATTTACAGAAAGAAGAGAAACAATTGCAGTCGCAATTTGAGAGAGAGAGAGAGAGAGAGAGAGAGAGAGAGAGAGAGAGAGAGAGAGAGAGAGAGAGAGAGAGAGAGAGAGAGAGAGAGAGAGAGAGAGGGGGGAAAGAGAGAAAGATAAACAAATGAAGTTACAATTAGAAGAGAAGGAGAGAGAGACAGGAGAGGGAGAAAGATAAACAAATGCTATATGAAAAAGAGGAGAGAGAGAAACAAATGCAGTTACAATTTGAGAAAGAGGAGAGAGAGAGACAGATACAATTACAAAGAGAGAAGGATGAAAAGGAATTTCAAATTAAAATGAAAGAAATGAAGCTGGCAAGTGAAAACACGATCCCACTTCACATACAAATTCAAGTTTTGATATTACAAGAAATATCAGGTTAGTGACCCCTTTCAGAGAAAAAGAAGTAGACAAATATTTTCCTCGTTTTGAAAAAGTCGCTGAAAATTTGAAATGGCCAAGGGAGCATTGGACTCAGTTATTGCAATGTGTACTTGTTGGTATAGCTAGTGATATTTACCTTTCACTGTCAGTTCATCAAAGTGCTGACTATGATTTGGTTAAGGAATACATCTTAAAGGGTTATGAGTTAGTTCCGGAAGCTTATCGGCACAACTTTAGGAACTATAAAAAGGAAGCTGGACAAACCCATGTCGAATTTGCAAGAGAAAATGAGCAGTTATATACAGATGGTGCTTAGCCAAGAAAGTTGAACATGATTATGAAAGTCTCAAACAACTTGTATTACTTGAAGAGTTCAAGAACTGCGTCGATAGCGACATCAAGACTTATCTTGATGAGCATCAGATCGAAACCTTGGAAAATGCTGCTCGTGCTGCTGATGAGCATTCCTTAACTCATAAAGTTTCTGTTGTAGGCAAGACTTTCACTCAGCAGTCTACTGGTAAAAAGGTATTTCAGCCTAATACGACTCCTTCTTAAACTCCTTCTGGCACAACTTTTAAAAATCAAACTTCTGATAAGCTTGATTCAAAATCCTTGTCTCTTCCTACGTGTACCTATTGCAAGAAGAAAAGACTCGTTATTTCTGATTGCTCCAAATTGAAATATAAGCATCAGAATCAAGATAGACCTTTCCCAAATGCTCTTATTTCTAAGAGGTCAAGGTTACAGTCATGTATTGAAAGCAATACATTTGTTGGGTCTAATAAACCCCAGTCTGATTTTATTATGGAGAATTATGAACCATTCATGTTGAAGGGTTCTATATCACTCTTGGGTGATTTGGCCAATCCTATACCTATTAAAAGTTTAAGGGATACAGGAGCTTCTCAGAGGCTGTTATTACCAGGTACTTTGCTTTTTTCTGAGAAGTCTTCTTCTAATGATAGTGTTCTCATTCAGGGAGTAGAATGCGGCTTTGTTAATGTTCCTCTCCATTCTGTAAATTTGTCATCAGACTTAGTTTCAGGACCTGTGACAGTCGGTACAGTGTCTAACCTACCCGTTGAGGGAATTCATTTGTTACTAGGCAACGACATAGCTGGAGACAAGGTTGTGGTTAATCCACTTGTAACTGACAAGCCTTCTTTGGATCAGAAAGTTGATCCTATTGAAAAAGAATTCCCTGATCTATACCCAGCTTGTGCAGTTACTACAGCTATGGCAAAGAAAGCTCTTGAGAATGATTTCGATAAGGAAAATATTCCTTTAGCTGACACATGTATTGGTCAGGCTTTTGATGAGGTCATTTTCACTCCTTGTTTGGATCAATCAAAAGGTATTGATCACAGTGACCCTCTTTTAACTACTCATTCTCTTTTTTCTAATCAGGGTGACAAACGACAATCACTTATCGTCGAACAGGAAAAAGATCTCGAGATCTCCTGTTTGTTTCAGAGGGATATTAGTGAATCTGAAGCCACTGAAGTATCTGTCTGTTATTTCATTAAAAATGGAATTCTTATGAGAAAATGGAGATCTCCTGAGGTACCTGCTGGTGATGAATGGTCAGTGAACTTTCAAATTGCAGTTCCAAATCTTATAGACAGGAAATACTTAGTTTGGCCTATGAAACTCCTCTGGCTGGTCATTTAGGGATTTGTAAGACTTATCACAAGATCTTGACTCACTTTTATTGGCCAAAAATCAAAAGTGATGTTTGTAAATTTTGTAGATCTTGTCATACTTGTCAAATGGTAGGAGAACCCAATCAGAAGATACCTAAGGCTCATCTGCAACCTATTCCTGCATTTGACGAACCATTTAGCAGAATTATGGTAGCTTGTGTTGGTCCCATACCTAACACCAAGTCAGGTAACCAATATTTATTGACCATTATATGTACGTCAACAAGATTCCCAGAGGCATTTCCTTTGATGAATATTAAAACCAAAACTATAGTAAAAGCTTTGATAAAGTTTTTTACTCAATTTGGCCTTCCCAAATCTGTCCAATTGGATCAAGGGTCAAATTTTATGTCTGGAATTTTCCAGCAAGTTATATATGAATTAAGCATTCAACAATTCAAGGGGCTTTAGAAAGATTTCATCAGACTTTAAAAAATATGATTCGATCATATTGCTTTGATACGGGTAAAGATTGGGATGAAAGCATTCATTTACATTTATTTGCTGTTAGGAAGTCAGTTCAAGAATCTTTGGGATTCATTCAGTCCCGTTGAACTAGTCTTCGGACACACTGTGCTTGGACCATTGAAGTTGTTGAAAGAGAAACTTCTTTCTAATGAAAATACTGAACTTAATCTTCTTGATTATGTATCTAATTTTAAGTATAAGTTGTCAAAGGCTTGTGAGGTCGCA
Organism: Megalonaias nervosa; assembly: GCA_016617855.1. NCBI lineage: Eukaryota > Metazoa > Mollusca > Bivalvia > Unionida > Unionidae > Megalonaias > Megalonaias nervosa. The sequence continues at coordinate 10,823 of JAECUM010045674.1, forward strand.
AGAGGGAATCTGCACTCCACTCAGTCCAAAACGAAAATGAGATGAGATATGATAAAAACTCAAAGGAAAGAAGTTTTCACCCTGGTGATAGAGTTCTAACTCTCTTGCCCATTCCACAAAATCCTCTTTAGGCCAAGTATTATGGTCCGTACTCGGTTGAAAAGAAAGTAAATTATTTAAATTACATCATAAATACTCCTGGGAGGCGAAAACAAAAACAACCTTGCCACATTAACATGTTAAAGGGGTATATTGAAAGAGATAGCCAAGTAAATCATACAATTAATTTAGTTGTACCTGTCCCACCAACTGAGGATTTAAGTTAAGGAATTCAAACGGACACTATTGATTTTGGAGCGACAAATCTTCGCAATTCTGAAATTATGAAAAATCTGGACCAGAAACTTTTACATTTGGAATAACAGGAAAGGAATGAACTTAAACAGTTATTATTTGAATATGAGCACTTATTTCCAGATGTTCCTACGAGGACAAACAAAATTATTCATGGCGCTGAAATTGTGAATTCTCAACCTGTGAAACAACACCCATACAGGATAAACCCTCTCAAACAGGAATACCTGAAAAAGGAAATTCAGTATTTACTGGAGAATGATTTCAAAGAGCCCAGTAGAAGTGATTGGAGTTCACCATGTATACTTGTTCCGAAACCAGATAAAACTTTCCGTATGTGCACTGATTATAGGAAGGTGAACAGTGTGACAAAAACAGATTCATTTCCATTACCAAGAATCGATGACTGTATTGATAAAATTGGAAATGCCAAGTATGTCACCACATTTGACCTTCTGAAAGGAATTTGGGAAATTCCTCTAACGGAAAGGGCAAAGGAAATTTCTGCATTTGTGACTCCAGATGGACTCTATCAATATAAAGTAATTCGAGATGAAGGATTCCCCAAGTACCTTTCAACGCTTGATGAATATGATTACCTCTGGTCTAGATAACTGTGATGCTTACATCAATGATGTCATTATCTACAACGACACGTGGAAAGAACATTTAGCAACAATGCGGAAATTTTTCGACCGAATCACGGATGCAAGTTTGATAATCAATTTATCTAAAAGTGAGTTTTGCCGTGCTTGTGTAACTTTTCTAGGACATATTGTGGGACATGGACAAGTTAAACCTGTAGATGCTAAGGTCAAGGCTATCTCTGATTTCCCTGTGCATGTCAGTAAAAAGCAACTGATGCGATTTTTGGGTATGGCTGGATACTATCGGAAATTTTGTTCCAATTTTTCTAATATTGTTGAACCCTTGACAAACTTGTTGAGCAAGAAAAACAAGTCTCTTTGGACTGAAAAATGTCAGGAGGCTTTTGATAGGTTAAAAGCAGTACTTAAGTTCACCAGTTCTTACAGCTCCAAATTTCAGTCAATCTTTTAAACCATCTGTTGATGCGAGTGATGTTGGGGTTGGAGTAGTATTGATTCAAGAAGATAGAAATGGTGTTGATAATCCAGTGTGCTGTTTCTCTAAGAATTTCAATAAGCACCAAAGAAATTACTCAACAATCGAGAAGGAATGTTTGGCTTTAATATTGGCATTACAACATTTTGAAGTTTACCTGAGTTCATCTCCTTCTCCGATTGTTGTGTATAGTGATCACAACCCCCTTACTTTCATCGACAATTTGAAAGACAAGAATCAGAGATTATTAAGGTGGAGTTTGTTTTTACAAGAATATAATCTTGACATCAGGCACATCAAGGGAGAAAATGATTTAATTGTAGATGCACTTTCCCGTGTATAGAAATATTATTTCGTGTACACTTTACATAGTTCATAAGAGTTCTTCTTATGTAAGTTTGTTTTACCTCATGTATAATTTACATATGGTAAAAAGAAAGCATTATTATATAAATCTTTCTTTTTCTTTATGGGGGAAGTGTTACGTATATGTAGTTTAATTGCTTGTTTTAAATTCTTCGTTATTTTATTTTTATTTCATTACCTGCTATTGTAATGATAACTTTATTCACTGGATTTGAGTGTTGTTCTAGAAAATTCTGTTCAGTTCAAGCAAATAATCCTATTGCTACATTATATTTTTAGTTGACCTAGTTCCTGAACTTGGTTCTGAATTGGTAAACACTGAGTGAAAATCATTGGTCGTAATCAAGGTCATTCCTGGCTTTCGTCAGCTCTGTTGTAAACAACCTTTTTTATATTCATTTCTAGTGTGGGAATCATTGATTCTAAGCTAAGGCTATACTAGCCTACGTGATAACTGACATTTTTTACTGCGCTGTTCGGACAGAGTAATCTCGTGAGCCATGGCGCGGGTCTGAAATTGCGTTCTTAGTGATTTTAATTCAGTCGTAGTTTTCACCTTTAGAGCTTAAGGTGTTTTTATTGTTGATGCTAGTTTGATTCTTCTATTTTTTTGGATTTAATAATTTATATTCCCTGGAAAATACCAGTGCTTACAAAAATTCTTGACAAAGACATTTAGTGGAAATTATTCGGAATTCTAAAGCCGGAATTATATTCTTGGTGACTCAACAAGGATCTATTGACACATCAGCACAAAACTGGTTATAGAGGTCGTCATCGCCTTCCATCTTGGAAATTCATCGAGATTCGAACTTTGAGTCAATTAGAACGTTTTCGTGATAGCACTTATATTTTTAAATTCTAGGATTAATTTCTGGATTATATTCACAAACCGTAAGTTCTTTTTCAAATTATTACCTTGTTTTCTAGGGAAATAAATTACTTAGTTAAATTTACAAAGCTTATTGGCTTCACTCTTTTCTTTGTTACTTTGTACGAGCCTTGTCACGTAACAATATATATATATATATATATATATATATATATATATATATATATATATATATATATATATATATATATATATATATATATATATATATATATATAAAATGAAACCCGTGATAGGTTAACGTATCCACTGTAATTGAAACATAAAACTCGGTATAGTAGGTTTTTGGTCACGCTAATCGATTCGCGTTAGCGCTATGAAGACATATTCTTGTTTGATGCATATGCCTCTTCAGGACATCTTCAAAGAAATACACTAAGTACAGATGTCTAGGAGAAATTTGTTGAAAATGTCGGCGCATTTGCCCTTGGTGCTAAAGTTTTCATCGTTAGGATAACGGTCTTACTTGCTGAGGTAGCCTGTCAGACTGAAATTAGGCGTGATGTCAGAAGCGTCGTCTTCGAGGTAGAAACATATCTGCGTAGGTTGGAGAATGGACGTTGGATGAAGGATTGTTTAATGTTTCAAATAAATGCATGACTGTATATTCATCAAGATGTATTAATTATCAAAACACAATCCACGTGTAATTGATTTCGCCACCGGAGCGCCATATGCTTTTGACTTTAGTTATATCCAGCGAGCATCCTCATCCAATAAGACGTTTACATCTTGCTTAATGCTGAACTGTTGCCGTAGTTACTGATGTTTGTGATTCACTTGACACAAATCCAATTTGTTCCTTTTCTTGTTGATTAAATGGCTTCTAGCTGAAGGCTGCCTTGTATGTCTATTACATTACAAACCGTGCTTTGTCACAATTGTTGCTTGCGTGCGGCAATAATTCACAGTTCGAAGTGACTTGCATCCAATAAGCGCCGCCATTTAATGAAAGATACAGCCTGAACTGTTGCGGTCTAGTTTGTTTACAGGCAGTAATCAGGAATAAAGGATGTTCTGGGAAGTTCGTTGAGATAACCGAGATAGTTAAGAGAAAATGAATGTCAGGTAACGTTACTTCGACAAAGATGATAATATAGTTAAAACTAACAAATCGATTTGGTATTGTAATATTAGTATGGATCGGAAGATTCGAAATAATCATTGTTGTGGAAGAATCTGGACATTCAGTGAATTATACAAGACGATACCATAAGAATGAAATCTTCAAATCATATACAAAGAGTTTTAGAACATAAGGAGTAAATGAAAATCAGTTTCTTTCTTCCTTTTCTGGCTCAGAATAATATAGCTATTGTAATTAAATTTGTACGTTTCTATCTTTCTGTCTTTTTCGTATTGCTTTGTTCTTGACCGTTAGTATAATCATCATTGTTTTATTCCACGATCATAAATCTTCTCTATGTGTCGTTTTTATTCGTTATCACAGACCCACAATTGTGTTATCAGCGTACCTGTTTATAAGCCCGTTAACAAAATGGTTGCTTGCGTGCAACTCCTACTCGCTGTCTGAACTGACTGGTATTCAGTTAGGGCCACCTTTTCACTAAAGATTACGACTGAACGGTTACTGTCGATATTGTGTACTGACAATAATCAGGCAACTAGAAAGCCAGGAAGTTCGTTAACTTCATCGAATCAATTTGAATACCATGCATTTTTCCCTCATAGAGATGAACGTTCGGATCAAAATTAACAAATCGACAAGCAACGGTGAATAAACACGCTGTTACTTTAGAATCAAATAAATTATTACTGGGTATTTATACACATTCATGACATGGAAGGTTGTTACTTTGAGCAAAAAGAAGACAGATCCTAAAAACAAGAGTTAATTTACCCATAATATGCCTCATATTTGAATAATTCCTCTTTCTGCAGATATTTGCTTATAAGTATAATTGTCATGCAGCTCACCTATGCATCATGAATGCTTCCTTCAACAAAAGTCGGCAAGGTTGCTGTATATTCATAAATGATTAATACGGTCACAGATATTGATTTTACGTATTCATAAACCTAACGCAAGATGAAAGGAATGTTTCGAAATATTCTGTTCCAGGACAAGTATCCTAAGCCTCTTATATTTCTGACAACACACCTGAAGCAGCTATAAATCGAAGCGAATATTGTCCTGGAAGTAACATCTTTGTATCATATGCTGCTACATACTATAGTGAATTGTCAGTGCATACACTATGGTGAATTGGCAGTGCATACACAATAGTGAATTGGCAATGCATACACTATAGTGAAATGGCAATGCATATACTATTCTGACGCTTTTACAACTGCAAAAATATACGCCGATAACGTTGCAACAAAACTGCATCAACAAACAATTTTTATTTCAGTATGAGAGAGACAGCCCGAAAAACTGAGGTCAGTTAATCAAGTAAATAACATCACGAGGTTCTCTTTTAAATTTACAGATTTTAGGTATGTTGCATATAAACTGTGTTAGTATAAAAGCCCAGTCAAGGCAATTCTTTCGTTCAAAACTGTGTTAAACCGTATTTTTCCCCCATCTGGAGTATTTTGTTATGTTTCATTGGTTTCACTGTTTTATTATAAATAAAGCATTAAGGTCTAACTTTCGAAAGCCAGTCTGAAATCCTTGTCTGCCTCGAACAATCCAAGAGCGGAATCTACGGGCTTAATTGGATTGAAGATAAAGTAATCAATTGCAAACAATAACAGAACGGTATTTATTTGTAAGCTGTGTACACTTCTCAAGCGGCTATGAAATCCGTCTGCTTCTAACATTTAAAAGACGACATGTATTTGTTAGCTAAATTGAAATTTCGTCTCAAATAATTAGTTCAAACAAAAAAATGAAATGATTTCTCATGGTACATGTTTTCCGGGTGATTCGAAGCTGTAATTCAGATTAACTCGACCGCTACCTGTTTTAGACAAAACTGCTGCAATTAACATAATAACCGACATATAGGTGTTTTCATGCATTTTTTTTAAAAATTATTTTCAACTATATATTGATAAAACTATTACAATCTCGTGTTTTTTACGCATGTATGTTATGGTCAAGTAAATATAACTCTCAGAGGTGGTGATGATGTGAGATCCCCACTCCTTATGGTGTTTGGTTATCGTTATCTAGGAGACGATCGATCACGGAGTTATTGCCTAGATCGAGTAAACAGTAAAATAAAATATGAAATTAATGGATAGAAAAACATAGATTTAAGCAGAGATATAGAATAGAACAACTCAAGCCCCCGTTTGTAAAATATTACAATTCAATCAATTAAATAAACCAAAAAATGAAATTGAATATGACTTTTGAATGATACACTTTCTCGTAGAAACAGAGTTAAATATTTATACTAAATTCATTTAGCGGCTATGTTAAACTGATAAAACAAATTTCATCATATAATCGAGTGAATGATCTAACTCAAATTGACGGCACGTCATCATCACCTGTTGCTTCCGGTCTTTTCCAAGTCACTGTTGATGATAAGCTGTATTTCTTTTCCTTCTTTCTCTCTCCCTCTAACCTCTTCTGGTCATCAACCGTCTAGATTGTAGACTGCGATCTTTCCCACTGCGCAGTACAGGCATGGAGCTATTTTTTCCTTCAAATAAATATAACACAAAACCTAAATACGTGTCAGGTTTTTTCTTCTCCTGGAATCAAACAATATTCCCACTCTTTTTACGTCAGATATTATCTTATCGTAATTCAACAGCACTAAGCTATGGCCAGTTCGCAACCAAGTCACAACCCTATTACCATAAATTAATGTCTGTTCTAGCTGCTCTTCGCATTTCTATTGGAACCATGACATAATTAGACCTCTTAGATAAACAATTACACTCCGCTGTAGGCTATAAAACACTAGCTGAATTGTATTAGTCGATACACGTAAATAATGCTAACACTATTGAGTCTCGGTTGAAAAGAATTCACGACCTTTTTAAACAAACGAATTAATGGACTCTACGTCTTGTCCTAACCACGTTATGTTGCTAATAATCGATTCATTGACATGCATTTCCAGACATAGAAAAACCAATTATCAGCACGCATAATACCAATCATTTAAGACAGATAATTTAATTCTCACAATTTATATGAGAAGAAATGCATGAAATCTTTAGCTTGCATGATTCCTGTAACATTCAAGTCAAATAAAGTAATTCTCACAATGCGTATCAGAGTAATGCATGCAATTCCTACACTACATGATTTCTATTACATTCAAGATAGATGAATGTACGATTATTTTCTGATCTCAAGGAAATTTACTTATGAATTTATAAAGAATAAATTCAACAAATAATTACAAACTTACATCGATGTATATTGTATGTGATTGAGACAAAACCTTTATGTCTTCCCGAGCCCTCGCTCGCTTATTATCAAAGAATTCCCGCTGTGTATTCTCTGTGCCGGGTATCTCAATTTTCCGTTCCCTGTCCTTTGGACAATTACTATCGGTAGAATACTTCCTACTCCCCAGGAATCAACTAGTTCTTGCTGCCTAAAACGTCGTTGTATGATACGTAAGCCATGAAATTTCGTCTGGGAACCCCCCACCCATCCCACTTTTTGAGCTTTGCCAATCAGGTTGCTTTACATAACCGACAACTTTTTTAACACTCCCCTCGAAATTAGAATAATTATATCTAGATTACTTTTATTAACAGCCTTTCTGAAAAATATCATTGTATGACACCTGTTTCAAATGGCCCAAGATTTCCCAAAACTTTTTCTCCGGCTTGTCTCCACTATTTGACTTTGCGTTAACATTGGCAACTTCCATCTGTCTGACAGTTAACGAACGAACTCTAATTAAAATTCACTTATGCCTCCAAACAAGAGAGCTTAACTATTGCAAGTTGTCAAGATATTGCTAGCCTAGTCACTCTTAATTGTTACGTGTCACGCTGACCCTGACAGAATGTACTGTGAAATTATCTACACACTTTTGCGCGATTGCAATATTTTTGGGAAATACTTTTACTTTTTTGCTTCGTTCCTAGGAAAAACGGTGGTCATTTTTTTTTTGTATAATGACTTTTATTTCAGACGAAGAATTAGTACTATAAAAAAGGGTAAATAAGTCGCAATACTATATCTCATTTTGAGAAACGGTCTCTGGATGTGGTTGGACTGCTGTTAAACTTAGTGCCCTATCTAAAGAAAAACATGTATTATGATTAGCGTTCAAAATGAAATGGAGAAAATAAAGGGGTCATTAAATAAATTCCACAATATAAAAATCAGTCAAAATTGTATTTACTTGAAAGCGAATCAAACAAATAATTCATTCCTGAAAAGTGAACTCCTCATGAGAAAATGTTGATAGTTCTGAGAAATATGCCAATGAAGGAGATGCTAGAAACCTGCTGATCGATAAAGAAACCTTATTTTATTATGATGTGGCCCATCGTGTAAACTATTCAAGTATTACAAAGAAATCGAAATAATTTCCTCTTTATTGTAAAACACGCAGTAGGTAGAGATAAATTTCACAACCAAATCAGATAAGGATCGTTCTTTGATTTAAAGTTATACTGTGCTTTGATTTGAATGGAATCGGCAGCAATCCTTTGTTTAAAGATTCATTTACAACAACGTCGACTTGATTAAACTTGTAATCAGAGTGTAAGAAATGTCATATGTCATTAACGCTTATGTTTCTCGATGGTTAACATAATTTTAAATATTCTTAAATATCGTAAACAGGTACAAAGATCGCCTTAGTTCTTTGTTTAAATAATTTTGCTAGAAAATTCCACGAAAACTTCTATTTGACAGTCAAACAGAGCATACGGTTTAAACAACGGGGTATCGCATTTGCAAGGTCTAGTTTTGGACGGTCCGTTTATGAACTATAAAAGCATAGAGTCAAGTGCGAACTTTTGGCTTCAGTTTGCAATTAAAGCTATTAATTTATAATGTCCACAAGAGGTGAGTTTTGAGATCGAGTAAACTTCGTTCGCAAATTCATCGGTTCTCATCATCCAGAAAATTGATAATGACCGAAAAGTGTTTTGTCGATTTGATGTCAACAAACTATATTCTTTTGGGATATTTTGCTATAATTAAAATGAAATATTTTGGAATTCAATAAATTCAAACAAAACCAATCTTTAACTTTATATGGAAAATAAATTTATCATATAGTGTGTACCACTGCAATTTTATACCAGTCAAAATTACCATACATGGAATTCGAAAGCGTGTTGGAATGAAAATATTTCCCAACACTTACCGAAGGGATATATTGATGAGTAACCTGTTCAGGCCGATTTTCAGGAAATGACTGCTAAACCTGTGATCATAACAAGCAACAGAAATTTCTCCCTAATGTTTGAAAGATCACACTTATTAGAATCAGTATTCTAAAAGCATATTACACGGTGTCTCTGGATAAAGGTCTAGTCCCTAAACAATAATTCGTCTGCTACCGTCTACCATTGTTATTCTTTCTTGTATTGTCGACTGCATTTAATCACATGCTAGTGGTGGCGTAGACTCCGGTGGAAAAGACACGTGACTGTATTGAATTATTGCCTAGAACTACTCTAATTTATAAAGCTGTTCGCTCTATGGATTATATCAATATACATATTCTCAGCGGTTAAAAAGAGGGGTACATTTATATGACTAATCTGCCATTTAAAGAAGAAAAGATAATTATTTAAGTGCTTGTATTTGATAGACGAGTTTCAAACTGTCATCAAAATGGACGTTGCCTTTAATGCATCCACATTGTTTAGTATACTGTATGGCATAATTTGTGTCGCATTTATATTTTCATTCATATGGACATGCGAACCTCTGTGGCTGCCAAGCATCAGGGAAATTGTTTTGGACGTTAAATCAAATATGATCCAAAAACAACGTGTCCCTATCATTTTATATGTCAAAACCTACTCCGATTTGAAAAATGATTCGTTCCAAGTCACCATCAAGGTGAGGCTGTATAAAAGATATATTTATCTTTCAGCGCCCGCGTTTCATGCTCTTGTGATACTCTGTTATGAAGATATACAATAGAACATTAGTCTAACGAGTACTTCCTGGCTGGCAGTACATAAATGTCATATTTTAGAAAGCAACGCAGTGCCGTCATAAAATCTTGTAAAACGCATTATTTTCTTTTATTGCATCTGCTGTTATTTGTTGCTTTTTAATTTGGGTTTTAGTCGTCAATTGCATAACAGTAATAGTAGGCTGGCGGCATACTAATTGAAGTAATGTAATTAATTAATGTACTACTAAGTAATATTTCTTGAATAATTATTTTGTTGTAATATTGCAAGTCGTGGAATATGCTTAAAATATAGTCGCATTTTACCGACAAGACGTAACACAAATACTTCATATTTCAACTAAGGTACACACTGTATATTTTTACAAGAAAACAACACACATCGGTTAAATAGCAAGAGTAACATCAGTTTTAAAGAAAAGACAACAGTATATAACATGCAAATATATTTTTAACCGTAGGAACTAGAGAAAACACAGCAAAGAAAGGCATACATTTTGAAATATTGAGATAAGCAATATGACACAGTTTTGTTAAATGCATTGACAAAGGCCATATTTATTAATTAGGTAACAGGAGAAGAGAATGCTAAAAGCTCAAAGGAAAACTTTAAAAAATCTAAAAAATTTAAGTAATTAAAATAAGCATTATGCAAACAGGATTTTAACCCGAGAAAAGTGAAGATCATTTTTGAATTGTTTAACGTGACCAGATTACTTAAGTATTTAAAAGTTTTCTTGAGAAAGTATCTTATATACTTCATTTGCCTTATATCTTGATCTACTAATGTGGGGTGGAAATTTGGTTTTCTTAGCAGAAAGTCAATAGAACTATAAGAATCATCAATTTATGTGCCCTTTACTGGTTCCCCTATTTTTTCAGAACTGTGTTTGCTACATATATGTCAGCTTAGGGTGCATTAGTTGAAGTCTGACCTAACAAAATAGTTGTAGATCAACATGGATGATGCTGATGCTGGAAAAGCATGGAAGTTGTGATTGAAACTCTACGTTCACTTTAGGATACGTTTCACGCCGAGGGGATTATATTGGAAATTGGAGAACTAAAATCTACTCACAGCTGTTGTATGCGAAATTCGTTAGCACAATACTTCAAATGTCGAGATTAATGTACGATGCACGAGATTGAGAGACTTTATCTTTTACTGATTCTTCCATGCATGGTGCTTCCGATTTCAGCTTGTTTTTTTTTTTTTTTCTTTATTTCTAAATTGAAATTAAGCATATATACAACCAATGATCACTTTATCAACTTTCAACGCGACATACCGAATAGCGAAGTTTACTGTCAAAATGGTAACTTAGGCGAGTAATTCCGATTTCTCCTCCCAAAGATGCATTTGGATGCGATTTAGTCGGTTGTCTCATTTAATTATTTCGTCATCAAAACTTTTATTGGATGGCCAGGAATGTTGGACACTGGGAATAATGGAAGTCAATAAACGAAGTTAGTTTTATCATGCCACAGTTATAGTTGATTTCAGGCTCATCAAGTATGTCAGTCCCTTATAAAATCGGTAAACGAAAGCTACGTTTTCTTTAATTCTTTCTCAAATCTTTAATTTCTCTTTGTTTTCATACGATATCTGAGTGACAAATTTACAGCGCATTATTTAAACACTGAGGTCTTCACAAATTCAAACGTTTTCCCACGTTAAATTTTGTAATAGGGGAAAGGCTTCGGATGACAACTTAGTTGTTTGGATAATATTTACGATGACGGTAGTAATATTACTGCTGATGCTTATTATGTAAAACCTGAAAGTTTTCTTTTAAATGATGTTTTCTGTCCACCGATAGCATCTTTAACAACACTGCAGGAAGCTGATTTCTCGTTGTGTATGTCATGGTTTGATCTGACATGTTCACGAGAAGATGAATACCGACTTTTCATGTAAAACCATTGATTTTATTCCTATAATGCGTCCCTTCTGAGAAGAAGGATAGAAACAATTATGTTTGAAGAACTAGTTACAAGCGTTACGATTTTGCTTTAAGATCACGATTTAAAAAATTTCTTATCATCAGCCAACACCTGTATAAATTGCTTGTATCCAATCATCCGTATTTACATATAATGATGAAGCTGATGCTAGCTTAGAATGATTATTTGCATTGAACCACACAAATATGAGTTTATTCTGGTGTGACATATGATTCTAAAAGACAATGGAACAAATGAACACTACATACCATTCTGAACACTTGAACACTACATACAATTCGGAACACTTGAGCACTATGTATAATTCGGAGAGTGTGAGCCTAGTTGCTTCATATGCAGAATTCATTCTCGAGATTTGGCACAGATTGAGACTGATTTTTTAAGGACCATTTCGAGATACTTTCTTGGCTACTGACCCTTATATTTCAGGTGGTATCTGTTTATTTGCTTACTTTATCCATACATTGAGATCATATACAGATGACAACTTTATTGCCCTTCAACACCATAGAAACATTTTTACCCTTCGTAAAGTTATAGCGTTAGTGAAACAAAAATACAGATGCAAGGAAAAAAATCTCCTTTTGTATCATGAATATATTACATTTTGTGTCTCTCTGTTTGAAAATAAATTTTGTTTAATATACAGGATGTCTCTAAGTCAGGGTGGTCCAACGTCTTCAACAACAACATCAGGGACCATATGAACCGAAAAGTGTCAAATTTCGTGTGGCATACATACATACATACATACATACATACATACATACATACATACATACATACATACATTAACATACATACATAAATACATACATACAGACAAACAGACAGACAGACACACACACACAGACGTATAAGTGTTCATCCTTCGAGACGAGGAGGGCCACTTTAATCATCCAATGTTTGAGGGGATTCGAGAGGTCTATGGGTGCGCAGGTGACTGAAGAGGCCGATGTGCGCCCTAAATGTTCAATTGCAGTGTGGAAAGGGGATGGCAACAACGCAGATCGTGGGGTCACTGGTTCGGGCTTTCCTGGCCTGCCTCCGTTGTTCTGTTGCGGCTGTGATGTTGGCCTCGCAAGCTGCAGCACCTTTTCCGACGGAAGAGCGCCATACGCCCCTGTTCTGAGCAGTCTGTTCCCATGTGTCGGAGTTTATGCCAAAGTCCTTCAATGACTTCTTCAAGGTGTAGCTGTAGCGTTTCCTCCGGCCTCCTTTAGAGTGTTTTTCTTGTTTTAGCTCGCCATAAAGTATTTTCAGAAGCCGGTGGTCAGTCATGCGGTTTACATTGCCTGCCCATCGCAACTGTGACTGCATCAGGCTGGTGTGGATACTGGGCAGGCCTGCATAGGCCAGGACTTCAGTATCCGCGATCCTGTCCTGCCACCTGATATTGAGGAGTCTTCTGAGGCAAGTTTTGTGGAAGTGGTTCAGCGTCATGGCATGGCGCTGGTATACTGTCCAGGTTTCGTAGGCGTATAATAGTGTAGGGATTACTATCGTTCTGTATAATTTCAGGTTTGTATGTAGACTAATGCCTCTTCTGTTTCAGACATTGGCGTGTAGTCTGCCGAAGGTTGAGCTGGCCTTTACAATCCTGACATTAACTTCAGCATACGGTTTCCATGGGAATTGCTGATACATTGCTTCAGCTTTCTTTATGCTGATCGTAAGGTCAAAATTTTTCCAAGCATCAGAGAACTTGTCGATGCTGCTTTGTATGTCAGTTTACAGCCAGCGTTGAGGGCGCAGTCATTAGCAAATAGTACGTCTCTGACGATGTTTGTCGTGAATTTAGCTTTTGTTTGATGGCTCCTGAGGATGAACAGTTTACCATCAGTTCGGTATATGATGCTGATTCCTACGTCACCATCTGTGAAGGCATCAGTGAGCATGGCGGAGAACATGAGGCTGAAAAGTGTAAGCGCCAGTACACAGCCTTGCTTCACTCTGTTAGAGACAGGAATGGTCTCAGACGTCTCACCATTGTCCCGGACTCTAACTTCTGCCACATGAGCTGAAACAACTGATGCAGCTTTTCAGTCAGAGCTGCACCGCCTTCCTTGTATATCTCCGTCGGGATTGAGTCTGACCCAGGACCTTTGCCGCTCGAGAGCAGACATGTCGCTTTATGGGTCTCTAACAGGGTTGGTGGGTCATCCAGTGATTTATTGACTGGCACTTGGGGCAGACGATTTGAGAATCTTCTCTTTGTCAGTAATCAGCGTGTTCTCGTCTGCACTGGGAAGATGGGATGATCCTGATGATGAGGGACCATAGACTTCTTCAGCGCGTCATAGAACTTCTCCATATCATGCTTGTCAGCGTAGCTTTGGATCTCATCAGCCTTCTTACACAACCCAAGAGTCCTGCATTTGCTGTTTCTGTTGAATAGTCCTTCATGCACACACACACACACACACACACACACACACACACACACACACACACACACACATATACATATATACATATGCTATACTTATTGAACTGACTTGGACCACTCTATAAGTCAATCATTCTTTTTGTAAGGGATATTAATATCTTAGTAATCGTTAGTAATCTTACTAATCGTGGTAGTCAAATCAATTTTATAAAATCAAATAATTTCTTTTCTTCTTGCTCTCTGTCATCTCTACTATTACAGTGTTGGGAATATTTGTTTTGGGAATATTTTTTAATGTTTAATCTCGGATTTCATTCATAGATGAAAAGTATAGGGTTGAAGTAAGTAAATCCTGTAATAAAGTTTCAGATACGACTATCCTCTGGTATGCAGTGCGTCAGCTGAAAATGAAGCTGATTTTTTATGTGACTCAATTGTCCGACACTTTTAATGAAAACATCTACTTCTTATACGTTATAAAGCATTGTGCCAATATATGTACATATTTCAGTTAAAACAGATTAACCGGACTTCTCCACCTAAAAAGGAAAGTATTTAAAATGCAAAATTTCGTTCCTGATTAAGCTTGAGGTTATGAACTATAAATTTTGTGATCGACATTTTCTAAAATTACAAATATACTTAAATATTGCATATCAGACAGACAGCAAAATTATTTGACGCACGCATATCCGACTCAATAACAAGAATGAATACATAATGAATTTGTTTCTAAATGGTTAGTAGTTTGATTGTCCTTTTAATATATCAGATTGGTACTTTAAACGTAATTAATTTTTGTCAGAAAGTACATGCTGTCGAACTTATTACCTCAAACTACTATTCGTTTCAAGCCGTCTTCTGAAGCTTACTGTGTTGCTATGAATGAGTTCACGTGCACCTGGAGTATTAATTTTGAGTGACATGCGCATGTCCGAATAGTTTAGGTGATGGTGCATAAAGACAAGGCGATAGGCGCCTGGAACGAATTATAGCTCTGTAACCTGTTTAATTACATTGGTGCCATTCTATAAATTTCTTTTTTATAATCATGTATCCTAACCTGCAATGTGGGATCCAGATAAACGTTTTCCTCAATGACTGGTAAAGTAAGACCATTGTAGCATTGGGACATACATTGGTTGTAGCATTGGGACATATATTAGTTGTAGCATTGGGACATAGTTGTAGCATTGGGACATATATTAGTTGTAGCATTGAGACATATGTTAGTTGTAGCATTGGGGCATATATTAGTTGTAGCATTGGGATATATATTAATTGTAGCATTGGGACATATATTAGTTGTAGCATTGGGACATGTATTAGTTGTAGCATTGGGACATATATTAGTTGTATCATTGGGATATATATTAATTGTAGCATTGGGACATATATTAGTTGTATCATTGCGATATATATTAATTGCAGCATTGGGGCACATATTGGTTATAGCATTGGGATATATATTAATTGTAGCATTGGGACATATATTAGTTGTAGCATTGGGACATGTATTACTTGTAGCATTAGGACACATATTAGTTGTAGCATTGGGGCATATATTAGTTGTAACATTGATATAATTTGGCTTTATTTCACTAAATAGCATAGATTGTGCCCTATTATGTGTACATGGATGCTTCTCTGTGTGTGAGTGGACAGATGCGAAGTGGCGGCATTGTTCCAGTTTTGTTTGTTTATTAATAACAGATTTATATAGTCTGTTCGAAATGTTAACTGTAATTTAAATTTAATATAGGTGTAGGAGTATCATTTTGGCTGAAAGAATATCAAAACAGTCTACATTCTAATTCTTAAAGAGTTAGCACATTAGTTTCCTTATTAGTTGCAACTTTTTTAATTTCTGTGAAGAGTGATCAAGAAGCTGACTAGATTGCAGAACAATTCAATTCTGCAGTTTCAGTTAGGGCTGTGAAAACTCTCACTTTGCACTAACACTAAAATAGCTTGTTTTATGCATATTTTCTTGCTCAGATCAATACAGCATTTACAATATTAATTTTCCCGCGGTTTTTTTTTTGGTACAAAAATTGGGGGACATGTAAAGGTAGCGGCATGCTATTGGGGTGATACAAATTATATATAATGGTGATTTAGGACCTTAATACACTATTTCTGTCACCTATTTTTATTTTATTGGCCCACCTATCTCTGGTTTTTGTGTTTATGTATGTGTGTCTTGATACATATTTTTCTCCCCTTTCCTTATTCCATCCTTTCTTGCTTTCTTTTCTTTCTAATTTTTGCATGTAATTCTTTATTTCAGGCTGAAAGAGACTCTTGCGTAAAACCGTGGAATTGTCATCGGATTAGCATATCGAGAAAAACAGTTTTACCCAGTGGACGCCCTATCCCTAGCTATACAGAGTCACTGATCATATTAAACTAGCTAACTCTGAGATACTGAGCTTGTATGAAACGGAAGTCATAAAAAAGAAGACATTCCCTGAGAGATAAATGTACAGAGTTTATGCCTTTTAATTAAGGAAGAAATGCAGTGGGTTTTTCCAATCGGATCCTCATGACATGTATGAATTGTATATTGGTCTTCGTCAGGAGATGCGAAGCCATCTACGGCCGAAATTTGTATCATCTTTAACTTGTTGAAATAAAGTTTTCTCAAGTTAGAGAGTTATAAGTCTTTTATGTAAAACAGAAAACGAAAAATATCTCTGTTGATCAAACTAAGCCACAGATGTAGGCCATCACGGATGAATACACTTTTGCAGAAAAGACCATTTGACTTTTCAACCAACCTTCTGAGAAATATTCCATTCATACTTATGATCTTATTAGAGCAAATACACATATCAAATATGAATGACTGACTGATGAATGCACGGACACACATACTGAGGGAGCACACTTAATGAAAATTAAGATTCATAAAACGTGACATTAACTTTTGACAAGGCTATGGGTTAAGGAAAGTAACTATCACACTATAGCATTTACTGGGCTATTTTTACCCATGCAAAATTCTACAAAGTACCATCTTTCTATCCGATTAGTAGCAACAAAATAATCTTCTAATACATATGTAGGAATTAAATAAATCAACATTTTCAGAACATGGATAAGGTATATTTTTGTGTCAGAATCATTCAATAAATCATGTTCTACAAATAGTTATGTTATGCGGTAAATACATAGCAAACTTTTGGTTCACTGATATCATTTATGTTGAATATAAAGTCACGAAAGGGACAGCATCAAACACAACGTTTGTCTTTGTTTTAATTATGTACCCATATACTTTGACTTTGTAATAGTTGCACGACTGACTTATGGAATTCTGTCTTTTCACTCTATCTTCCTTTCGACTCTATCGATGTCGTAAGAGTAGGCTGGTGTATGCACATTTAATTTTGCAATCTCATCAAACACGTTAATAAGACAGAATCCTGTGTTTCCATTCACTTTCTTTCTGACAATAACTTGCACCCCTCTTCTACATGCGTAAGAACACATCACATAAATAACACATGGGTAATAAACGATTTGAAAGTGAACAACAATAGCATGGTTTTCAATGGATGAACACCCACCTATAACGTAATCCACATGAAAATGTTTCCAACTAGGCTTGAATTTTTATATCAGATCTTCCGAAGGACTCATAATATATCAGTAAATAATGTTGTTTTGGACTTTTTAAGGGTTCTTTTAAACCACTGTTAGCTATATCATGCCTTTCTCAGCGACACGCAGAAGCAGCTGACCAGGGCTGGCCTGGGCGAATATCGAAACCACCATCCTTGGATTACAATTTGAAGAACCACCATGTTCAAGTCAAAATTATTTAACCGTAAAGATATACGCCAGGAGTTCAGAAATAATGCCTCTACACAAGGTTTTGCTACTCCCTTTCAATAAGAGTACAGCAAACGGAACATTATACACCTACCCACCCCAACAACCCGTTTAATAATTCGATATCACTTAAGACTTTATGCATAAAGCACAGTTCTTCTTCCAATCAAATTGGCTTAGACCTATAAACTTTTGACCCTAAAGTCAGTAGGCTTCTTGCTTACCCCAAGTGTATGCCGTGCACACTATTTGATCCATGTGTGATGTAATAACTAATGATATTGTGCTCAAGCCATTTGTCTTCTTTCAGTTACAGTGACCTTGGAGTTTGACCTTTTGACCCCAAGTTTAGAGAATTTATAGGCTTTTTCTTTATCCTATGTGCAAGAAATTCACAAAGTTTGTTATATATCAACGTTCCCAGATAATGTTTCAGTGATAATTAGATTCATTAAAAATTATGAGCAGAACAATTTCATTGTAAAAGTTTAGTCAGCTGATGAAGCTCAACAGCAAGAAAAGAAAATGATATAGGACAAATAATCACATTTAAGTATTGTTTATAAGTATATTATTTATTATCCAGTGGAAAAAGGAACAGTATCTGACAAATATAAAGGCTGGTTAGGAATTTGTACCATTACATATACCGGGAAATATATGTTTCACTCGTGCACATATATTAAGTCAGAGACACCTGCAATTGCATCCAGACATAGTTTTGTCTAGTCAGCATATGATAGATTCGAAGCTAATAGAGAGGCAACACACGAATAACGGCAAATAAAATCACTCAACCATAAAAGTCAGGTATTTTTATATAAAGTGTATTAATGTATTTGAGATGCATCCGAAGCAATTTAAAGTTTGCAGGCAAATTAGAGTCCACAACGTTGAAATGTGTGACAAACGAGGACGTGCACCAACCCATAGGAATGAAGGAAGAAATGGAGGAGACGCAATATCTGCTTACAACTTTGTTGCGAAGTAAATGATAAACTTTTTAAAAAGAAAGAAAAGCTATTCTGTCAATTTCGACAAAATTGCTTCTTTCACCACGGCCTAAGTCATTCTTACACAGGTGATTCAGTTCAGCTCTGAACTCCATATAGTCTTCGCACTTGGAAGTTCCAATATTCTGCCGCATGAGTACGCAATTGGTCTTCGTGTAAATGCTGACAGTGTGGTAAACATTTCGATTCAAATTACCTATTTTATCCATCAGCACGGTGTTTCGTCCAGTGCAAACTCTACGAAAGTTCTCAAGTTTCAGGCATCCAATTCCCCGATATACCTTTTCATATATTTTGCTACTTTTTGTTCTGAAGGTGTCATATTTTCTGGAAAATCCAATACATTCAGTACGTTCTTCGACAAAGTTTAAGTTTATCGTAGAGATTCTGAAAATCGTTCTCAAGTTGAAAATGACAATCCTGTAAGCTTTCGTGCCAAACATTTTTAATGAAGCAAGCTTGGCTGCTAAATCCATTCTTTATGTGCAGTTCCTCCAATAACTTTGATGATACTGTCAAGCGATGGTATTACTCTACACGTATGCCCGCGTAACAGTCTACAAAATCATCCTCATCAAACTGACCTCTCATTGCAATTTCAAGATTTCCTTCTTAGGAATTGAAATACATTTTAAATATTCCAATATCAGCATGTCTAGGTTTGATCCAAATGTGTCCATTCCCAAAATGTCGTTTGCCATGAGGGCATTTGCCAAGCGAATTAGAAAGTAACTTTGTCCAGTCCACCCATAAGCAAAATTCTTCGATATCTCTGCCCAGTCTAACGACGTATATTCACTGCGGAGGATTGGGATCTTAATTGTATTTCCAGATGTACACTGTTCATAAAATGTATCTCAGAATTATGTGAGAGTGACAGAAAAAGCCCTCTAGCAAATTTTTAAAAATATTGCTATAGACAGTGGATCAGCATTTGATACAGGATAGTTTTGGTTTTCCCAATATGTACGTAACAATTGCTGCTGTAAAAGAAAATAACGAGTACATTCACAATTAATTCTGTAACCGAATGGATAAGCTCAAACGAATTAAAAGTTTTGAAAGTGTTATGTACATATACGTTTATCTGATCATACATGTTATATGCCTGACTACCTATGTGTTCATTTATTAACTGATAAAGAAACGTGTATCAGTGATTGAAGTATAACGGAATATATGTATCAGTTCCTATACATGGTATAAGGTAAGGGGCTATAATATCTACATGTGAGATAGTGCCGCAGGCAAACTAATAATAAACTGAATTCGTCACTGATTATACATGTGTCAAATAGTGGTAGTAGTGTTAGTAGTAGCAACAGTTGTAAACCCAAGTTAGCAAATAAGAACAAAAATATTGCTACTCTATTAAAAACCCATCTATGTTATTTACACCCACAGTTGTTTTCTGAAATAAGAGACTTTATCGCCTTATATGCAGCAAAATTTTAAACAATTGTTTCCGTTTCTATGGCTTCATAACAAAACACAACGTATGATATTTATACTGGTACACTCAAGGGGTCTCACCACCGAGCCATTTAAACACCTTAGATCAGCATTTTGGTATCTTAATTACTTAGTCCATTATGTATGTATGTATGTATGTACGTATGTATGAGTGTATGCATGAATATAGGTAGATATGTACGTAGGTAGGTACTTGGGTAGGTATGTAGGAGATTAAAACCATCATAGCTATAAAGATAATATAAGTCGGCAATATTTTAAAAAATTATACATAAGGTCTAATGAGGTTTTACCGATATTACATTAAACAAATGAGGCAGTTACAACAAATGTATGTATAAACTATCGATTACAAGTAAAGTTCCTATAATATGAAGCCATAATGACAACTGCTAACGGCACATGATACACTTGTTCCATGTTCAATACTTCTCGTTGTCGGTAACTGAAATGTTTGTACAAAAAAACATTTGTCTTCTTTATGTCAGAGTGACCTTGACCTTTTACCCCCAACTCAGTAGGTTTCTTCCTTGCTTAAGTAAAATCATCCAAAAAGTTTGGAACAGGTGCCTAAGTCTGTGATGTAAAACTATTGGTTTTCTTGTTTCTATAAGTGATCTTGACCTTTA
Organism: Megalonaias nervosa; assembly: GCA_016617855.1. Classification (NCBI taxonomy): domain Eukaryota; kingdom Metazoa; phylum Mollusca; class Bivalvia; order Unionida; family Unionidae; genus Megalonaias; species Megalonaias nervosa. The sequence continues at coordinate 31,873 of JAECUM010045674.1, forward strand.
TCCTTTTGACCCCAAAATGAAACTTTCTTCCAGATCGCAAGTGCAAGCCATCCACAAAGTTTTTGGTACTGTTACTGAGCAGCAACCAGATTGGTAGCAGACAGAGAGAGGGACGGATAACATCGTAACACCACGTTAAGGATAAAGAAAATAATAAAGGTGAACAAAACACTTTAAAAATGAAATTCAATGCAATAGTTATAAGTTCCGATGTACTAAGAATATGTTACTTATGTTAACATAACACATCAAAACATCAGCATAGATTATGTTGCAGTGTTTGGAAGTAGTTGCATTGTAGTGAAAAGACAAATTTGTAGCGCAGTTGACCTTTCCGGAACTAGCGGCTGAATCACAGCTGGTATTTTTTTTTATCCCAGGAAGAATCCAAATCTAACTCAATATGCATTTCATTTTCCAAAGTAAGCTTTGATGCAACTTTTTCTTTTGGTTAATAAAGTTCCAGGAGAAATACGAGAGGACATATTAACGGTTTTCTTCAGGAACAGAACAAAAAGTGAAAAGTAATTAACTTTCTCAGCTCTCGTCTGCTTTACAATATCTTGCGAAATTCATCTTCTCTGCAAAAAAGTTCTCCACATCTGCAAAAATGAAAACTGGATAAAATGAAATATTAATTTGCCTTCACCAAGTCATTATAAAAGTAATTACCGTATACAGCATGCGCACTATATATGTCTCTTTTTATTCAACTGCAGACTAATATTACAATTTAAGATTCCAATTTTTAATTTCTGTCCGACAAGTTCCTGATATGATGTGAATCATAAGTTTCCACCATATCAGCCAGTAAACCAAGATATGTGTGCAATAACTTTTGTAATGTAATTGCGAAATATTGCATGAGCGTTTTCTGGAAGGGGGTGGGGTGGAAGTGTTGTGTTGCGCATGAAATAATGTGTTTGATATATAACACGAATAGCTTGAGGCCGTCAGATATCACGTTTTCCGTACGCCATATCCCAGAATTGTTCTTTTCCCAGAGATGGAATATGAAATTAAATTCATTGTAATGCACAGCTTCAGCTTCAATGGATTTTATTATTATAAAGTCGTTACGTGAGATGACGTTCTAGCATGCCAGAGAAAACATTAAGTACAGAAAGTATTATAGCTTTGTTTTCTCCGCAAAATGTAAACTTTCCGATGTTTTCAAGTGGATAGCTTGCAGGAACATTTGCTCCATAACACGAATAGCTTTCGAACACTCTGACATAACGTATCTGCAAAATGTTGATACAGCAACTTTCAACCGGGATTTGTGTTACAGAGTTATAAAATTGTAACAACAAGTGTAAGTACACATAGTGATTAACACATCATTTGTTTCACATCTGAAGCTTTTGGGTTTTTTGTTTCAAGTTTTTACCGCACGTAGGCAGTTCACGCACGATGAATTGTTTTAGATTCTGTGCATTATTTTTATAGCTGCAGACATCAATGTACCGTGCAATCACGTGTTACTGTTTCCCTTTTCTTGCTGAAAATGTACGGCACGTAATTACTAGGAAGTAACTGGTTTAGACCCTCAGTTTCATTGATCTATTTTTTTTCGAAGAAAGAATGCGTCCAATTTTATGTAATATTTGGCTTGATTGTGGAGAAAGCGTTATTTCTGCATTTTAGTGTCAAGGGAGTTCGACAAATGAAAGGGTGGGGGGTAAAGGGGGGATGTGTCGAGTTCCTTTCATCCATCTGAATTAAATTTGCCCCTTTGAACACATTGTTGTGTGTGTACGTGCGTGTGTGTGTTTATCTTCTTTACCTCTAAATCTAAGCACTAATGACCAAGGAAGCATTAAGTTCAACTGCAAATAAGACAATTTTCACCCGATTACCTTTCGTCTCATAGTGTATCTGTGTCAAACAATTGTCAATGCATAAAAGCCCGCAACGCATATGGAATATGGAACAGGAAAATAGTATCTATAATCATTTACAACAGCCCAAAATGTCCATTTTCGAAATTTTTAAATAAAGAAGGAATCTTAGGCTAACCTAGAATTTTACCCACAAGAAAACAACGGTTATTCATGTTTCCTTCTCACAAATAACAAATAAATAAATAAATATTTGCGTAGAGTTTAATTTTGCAAAATTACATCAGTTAATCATGACAGTAGTCCCTAATTAACACAAAAAAGACCAGCTTTAATTTAAAATGAAATTTAATTCATTCCACATATAGTCGTCGGACAGCATTCAGTGGTTTTGCGTGTTTTTGTCGAAATATATTATCAGTTACACTATATGTGTAAGTCCTTGGTAGCTTTAATTGTTAAGCTCCTTACATATATAATTCACATTTTAGGATCATTGATAATTTTATAATTTTTAAGCCACAAATCCGCTGCTTGTCATAAATTTCATCATTCTTTCAATCGAACTAAAGTTTGGAAGGAAGGAAATAATTTGTTTAAAAGAATTTACAGCAACCGTTCTTTGAAATAATCAAGATGTTAGGTTTAAACAACGTTGAAATATTCAGTTTAGAATTAAGAGATGCCACACGTTAATTCAGTTAACGAAGTCACTGGTGATTCCGTTCTTCTTCTGGCGTGCTCCAAAAGTAGTGATGTCATACATTCGACAAATTTCGTTAGTGACTAACTGATAACATTTACGCGTTGTGTACAAACTGATTCGAGGGTGAATGAAGAGAGACAAACCCTTTTTTGTCGTTGGTCTTTTAAAGCTGATCCGAGAATGAAAAGCGTGCATTAGATATAAAATAAGACCGGTGAATACTTAGAAGTGCGAAATTACGCTGAAGACAATCCGACATGGTGCGGTGTTTGATTCTTACGCTTACAACGGTGACATCATCAAATCTTGTGTTCCAGCTTTCGACTGAAATCGGTTGACCCATCGATGTCGCAGATTGTCACTGTATCAGTTCGTAAACATGTGAAAAATGGCATCGTTTCTCAGTTCGAGGGAGGTTTTACATGGCTCATAATGTAATGAAACGTCGATATTGTCTGGTTTTAATGGAACCCAGCTATGTTTAGGACCAATATCTTTCAAGATTCTATTATTCAGATTATTTTGGCATATATGACTATCTGCACGTAACGGCGGCATTGGGACTATAAATGCATTCTAAGCTGTATGAAAATTAAGGGATACTTTTACTTCGCCAACTCCCACTTCTGTATATATTATGCAGATTTATGATTGGGTTAACACGCATAAAAATAATACTTGCATTATGAATGTAATAATTTTAATTTCAAAAGGACTTGTGTAATTAGGGACATCGTGCATATTATTCCGTTCAATAGTATTAAGATCCAACATGACTAAATTACTTTAAATAATTAGCGGGAGGGCGAATTTGAAGGCGTGCATTAGATGATGTTATTTTCCCCAGACAGTTCGCATTCCTTACAATGTTTTTCTACACCTAGATGGTGAAATTTTGAAATGATAGCATCGAAATGTGGCTCCTATACATCCCTAAGATTAAGCAAATAAGAACTTGAACTAGTTCCTTTACACCTAAAACGTTTTGCATTATCTTTTACTTACCTAACGGGTTTTTTGGGGTGGATTGGGTCCAACAACTTCTATGGCGAAAATTATAAGATATAGGTTTTCGAGTTACTCAGTAGAATTGTTTAGATATTAATTTGAGATATCGAGATACTATGTCAAATTTTCGGGTTATTAAGTAGAACATTCGAGCTAATAAATAGAACTTTCGAGACAATATTCTAAATTTAGAGTTATTAAGTACAATTGTCGAGTTAATATGTCGAAATTGTCGATTTAGTAGCTGACGTTTCAAATTGTTAAGTACATATTTCGAGATACCGAGTCAGATTTTCAACCTATGAAGTCTAACTTCCGAGACAATAGCACGAAATTTCGCGATGATAAGTCGAAATTTCGAGTTAGTTTCGAAAGGGTAAATCAATTGACTTATCCCTCATGCTCCTTTTAGTAAATAGGTGTTAACTGATAAAAGAATTTCTCACATATAATGTGGAGAACAAGTGGGGTTGTACATATAGCCAAGTGTTAATTTCTCATGCACCTGAGTCCTAACTTAAAACCTTGTTCCATCTTTGTTTGTTGATTAACGCATGTCCTAGAGGATTAGGGCGCAGGTGCATGAGAGACAAGAGATAGTTGTCGTTACTCGCCACCCAGGTTCGATTTCTGCTTGTAAAGAATTATTAGTCTCTGTCTCTGTCTCTCTCTCTCTCTCTCTCTCTCTCTCACACACACACACACACAGACACAGATATA
>JAECUM010045678.1:0-11138 GCA_016617855.1 Megalonaias nervosa
TGAAATATTGTGTGTTATTATTTACAGAAAACAAAAGGTTGCCAAATAATAAAGTTTCAACTGTAGGAGGATTTGATCTCTGTGGTCAGGATTTTAGGACAGTCTGTAAAAGAAAGCGTTTTGCAGTCTCTACCGCATGTACAATACTTATCGCAGGTAAACAATTTTAATACTAAAAGTTTCTCTTCCAAGACCACCTTACTTCCAACATTTGAACTGTCGAAAGCGAGTCGTATAAGTTGGCTTAGCATATTGTGGAAACGACGGTAAGTGCAGACGACAGTAAGTAAATAAACTTTTAACATCTTTAATGATCAACGTAAAATATGTCAAATTTAAGACAGGAAAATGTCTTCCATTTGCAAAGGTATGCAAACAAATAGGTTTTTACAAATTGTCAGGAAAACGATGAATGAAAATAGATGCCTGTCTACTAATATCTGTTTTAATCGCTGAAAAATCTTTCAAACAGTGTGTAAATCTGTACAATATTTCTTTAAGTTGTGTTTGCCTGTGCCTTCTGATTTTCCTGTACTGTGGTGGGCATGGTACCAACAAACGTACTTCTACGACGATCACTTGTTTACTCTGTTACGACTCTAGGTCTTAAAATACGTAACAATAAGAAACGAAACCACCAATGTTAAGTAAAATCAACAAGCAATTTATTTCTCGACAATACAAAGTGAAAATTAAATAGAAACTTAAGACGTTATGAATTAAATTCCAAGTAATCCTAAATGTCCTATCACAATGGAAAAACCAAGTCTAACTGTATATAAAGCTGACTTTGAACTCTTACTGTAAAAATATGTTGTTTACAACTTACAATCACGGACAAAAAGTTAGCCATGTAAACATTTTGTTTACGACTTACAACCATGGACAAAAGTTAATCACACAATATAAATTAAATATACATAACAACTCATTACACGTTTTATTACCGATTACTCACAAAGGTCATTCACCAGTAAAAAAAATAAATTGTAAATTTACGTTTTGCTGATGTTTCTGAAACACGACCCAAAATTTACCCTACATAATTCTCGACTACTTGACGTAAGCAGGGATGGTCACCATTCAAAGTAAAAAGTGAGAGTAAAGAAAACTGTAACTAGTCCTAGTTCGGAACATTGCATTCTTTACGTTATTTCAACTGGTTTCGAATACAATGGCAGTGAATAAGACTCAAAGATATAGAGTCGTATAAGTCACCGTTAGAAATATGAAACGACCGCGTAGAATGTATTCAGTTTCCATGTAAAATGTATTCAATTTCCATGTAAAATGTATTAAATTTCCGTGTAAAATATATTCAGTTTCATGTAAAATGTATTAAATTTCCATATAAAATGCATTCAGTTTCTATGTAAATGTATTCAGTTTCCATGTAAAATGCATTCAATTTCCTTGTAACATGAAATTAATTTCCGTGTAACATATAATATATTTTACAAAAAATGCTGAAATGTAATGACCGTGTAAAATGTAGTCAGTTTACGAAAATAATTCGTATCGTAATGACCTTGTAAATGTAATCAGTTTACGAAAATAGTTCGTATCGTAATGACCTTGTAAATGTAATCAGTTTACGAAAATAGTTCGTATCGTAATGACCGTGTAAATGTAATCAGTTTACGAAAATAGTTCGTATCGTAATGACCGTGTAAATGTAATCAGTTTACGAAAATAGTTAGTATCATAATGACCGTGTAAAATGTAATAATTTTTTGAAAACATTCCGTATTGCAATGAAATAAATCTATCTTTCTGCCATCTACATTGTAGAGAATTCATTATACAAAAGTACTAATCGAGAACAATACATCAAAAATAAAATAAACGAAGTGTGTGTGGGGGTGGGGTGGGGTGTAAACCGTCTCAACAGAAAAGACATTACTGTGTATCTTCACAATGAGAGCATAACGTGAAATCTGAACATTTTCTGCGATAAATCCATGCCCTGTCAGGATCGTTCTGTATTAAGATAAACTGGACTTTGCGTTACAAGAACAAAGTAGTTTAAAAAATTAAGGAATTTACGAATAGACTGACGGACAGACAAACAAAGCAAAAACAGACAGACATGTTAATAGTTAGAAGGTATCATACTACATAGGTGTGACGCATAAATTTTACACAGATAGAAAGGTAGGTTGCTTGATGAGTAATTAAGATCATAGGTAATTAAGATGATAAGTAATACGTAGGTAGGTAGTGATGGATAATTGTTACATAGATAGGACGGTATGTTGCTTGATAAGTAATTAAGAAGATAAGTTTGGAAACTAATTTGAACGGAGAGTCTTAATTATAACACAGGTATCAAGGATGAAGAGTTTATTAAAATAGTAATGCATAATTATTTCCAGTTATGCACCTGCTTGCAATTTTTCTGTAATCAAAATATTTGTAGCCAATAAATACATGTTGTAGATACAGCTGTCGTCTTTTATTGCCTTTTTCGTTTGTATTTTCATCTCTTTCTTGTTAAAACTATTGGGAAAATTTCGAATTATTCTGGTTTTCAAACTATGCATGCCTTGGAGAAGGTATCGTTTCTTTTTCTAGGTGAAACATATTTTACATCAATTATTGTTACTTTTATTATTATATTTTGCTTTAACGGTATTATTCTGTTAAGCGCTTACATAGAAGCCGTGATGGTTTATTTAGAGAAAACCTCATTTACTTGAATGCAGACTTTCATTCAAAAGTTTGCTTTGTATAAGCATAACGTGTTTTGCAAATTTATTTAAGAGGCAGACAAACAAGATGACATATATAATTGCTTGAAATCGCCCAGACATTTACCAATAGAAACTGACCGTACCTGTGGCCTAAGTGGTTAGAGCGTCCACCTCGGATGCGGGAGATCGCGGGTTCGAACCCGGGCTGACTTACGAAAATGGTACTCGCAGTTGGCACTCAGCATTAAGAGGTTAGTGTAAGGACTGGTTGGATTGGTGTCAGAATAATGTGACTCGGTGGGACAGGATGCTACATGTCTGCGGCATGATGCTCCAGTGCTAAACATACCTATAAACTGTCACACTACAGACATCGTAATGATATTACTAAAACTGTTGATGCTACGTTAAACACACACACACACACACACACACACACACAAACACGCAATGGACACAACAATATTCAGGCATAGATAAATAGAGATGCTGAACCAATGTTTGACAAGATACGGTAAGGTGTTTAACACGTGACAGTATAAACCGTTTTGAATATTTTTTTAGGATAGGAACCTAAAGATTGTTTCTTCAGGTACAATGGGCTACAGTTAAGTAAAACTAAAATATCACATGTTTTGCGATTAATCCGAGCGGTTAACAATTTTTACAATTATCAATGCGGAAATTTTTATTTATCGCAGTTGCAGTTTATATTTATATATCTCTTGTGTTGTCTCAAAACGAATGGGAAGTTTTGCAGTTTGTTTCCTTTATATTACATTGAGACTAAAGGCTAGATGTCATTCGAGAAGTACCAATTTTTGTGAAGAACAAATTTCCGCGAAGAACCAATTTCCGTGAAGTACTAATTTCCGTTTCTACATATCCCAAATTTAAACATCCAAGGTACAAACGACTTCACGATGAATGTCACTTTTTTATATTGATACAAAGTACTAAAAATGTGTTCCTAAAGAAAAAAATATATATAATCCATTAAATACACGAAAATACAATATAGAGGAGAAGATTCCATTTCCTTTCGATATAAAAGGTATGTCTGATAATCGTTGCATTAATATCGCAAACATGTTTGCCTCCCTTAAATTATTCTACAAGGTGCTCTTATAGAAGACAGCATGGACTGATAAATATAACCACTTCCTGGAATTTAGAAACGTCATTTATACGTGTGCTTGTACATAGACTTGTTACAAAAGAAACAAGCAGTATCATATAATACATTCAAATGTATCTATCAAAACAAAGTGCACAAACATTCGTCCAGAGAAAAGAAACAAGTCATACAAGACATTTTTAAAATAATTTATTCGTAAATTCATTCATACATTTATCATCTGCTAACTCGTTCAGCCATTCATTCATTCATCCAGAAAAATAATTCCTACCCAGTCATTAATATTTCTGCAAAAATGAAGCTCTGGTTAGATTCATAAAAACCCTGTATTATCCGTATACATTTTTTGCTTCTTTTAAAAGAAAATTACGTGCCTAACCAATAGCTAGTGCTCTAGATGCGCATGATATAGATTGCGCGCAGGAATATGAATATAGTCTGCACGCTGTATCAATGATATGCCACGAAATGTATAAATTTTTCATTAAAAGAAAACGAGGCTTGCCGAGTTTCCTTATACTGACGAATTTATACAATGAATGGTATATCATTGATGCAGCGTACATGCTATACATATATTTTATTTATATCACATACAAATACATATATTTGCCATTTGAACGAAGTTAGATTGACGAGAGGCAACTGTGTATTGACTGGGTGAATGAACTCACATCCTTGCCGAGTGTGTCCGCTACAAAATGTAGTTCTGTCTTTTTTGTGCCGATTCGCAATCACCTTTTCATATTGATAACTTGATTGTTTTCATTTTTGAGTTTCTATTTGTATTCACATTGATTAAATCAGTATCAGTCACACTTATAATTTATACATGAAAGATCGTTTTAATGAAGAAAGTAGAGCACTAGGCCTATAGACACATAGATTCTTGAATACTGAACGCTCATCAATGCACTTGACGTACATTCGCAAGGAAATTAGCGTGGAATAGAATCTAAGAGAAACGACGAACCAACAAGTGGTAATTAAAATATTTTAATATATTTAAAGTTGAGTTAAGTCATTATTTTGCTTTAATTAACATTACTACCGACCATAAAATTTGTTTCTCTCTCTCTCTCTCTCTCTCTCTCTCTCTCTCTCTCTCTCTCTCTCTCTCTCTCTCTCTCTTCCTTTGATCGGTTTGACTTAACATTTACCATCATTCTTCATAGGTCCGGAGACGTTGTGGTATTACACAAGCGAAAATCATCTATTCTCGTCTTTTCGTGGATTTTCTCCATTATCTTGATTCGATGGTCAAAAGAGAGAGAGAGAGAGAGAGAGAGAGAGAGAGAGAGAGAGAGAGAGAGAGAGAGAGAGGCCTTTGAATATTTTCATATTTAATTAATAATAATAATCAATGTTTAGAACCTTATAATAGATTTAAGAAACAATAACAACATCAACAAAGCCTTAAATACATTACATATGTGTGGCCCGTAACCAAGACTTACTGTTTCGACCTGCATTTGCAACTTTGTATCATTGATAATATAAACACTTTAGACAGGTCCCAAGGGAAATGTAAACATACCGTTATGAAGAACGATATTGTCAGTTACTTGGTGCAGTTTCAGTTTCAATGTTTTGTATCCTACCCAATTTCTTTTTCTCTCTCACTCCAGATTTCAGTATATTTTGTCCCTTGGGCATGAGAGGGGAGGGGGAAACGGAAAAAGAAAGGATTGCGATTAAATTGTGTACCATGTTAAATTCATTTAGAAAACGGGGATTATTATTACTTTTTATCGTTATTTTCGTACGTCACTAATGATTAATGAATGGAAAATCATCATTGATGTATAGAAATAGACCCAACATCACAATCACACAGTTCCAAGAATGTTTATGTATGCGTATTATTGCGCCATGGGCGGATCACAATTTGATATACCAATAGTACTGGTATATCAAATTGCTTTATACCAACACTTTATTTTTAATATATATATATATATATATATATATATATATATATATATATATATCGAGTGCGTTTCGACAAATTGAATACGTTAATTCTTAGTCATAGCTAGTTTTTTGTAATTTCAGATTTCGCTTGATGAAAAGATAATGTATGCACCGTTTAATATTTTGCCTGTGAAGAAAGAAAGAGAGAAAGAAAGGAAGATGTTAAGAGGACAGATAGACATATACACAGGCAGACAGATGATGAAAAGTCTGTATCTAAGACAAATATCTATGCAAACATAAGTAGTGCAAGACTTATCGATATAGGCTAGTGCTATTAATAGAATACTGTACTAACAGACCTAGTACATGTAGTTGTCACTGAATGTCACGTGCCTCAGGACAATGAAACTTTTGAAGTTGTACGACTATGGGAGTCGAACGCAGTATCATTCACACGTCTACTAGAACACTACCTTAATTGTATGGTTCTCTTGTAAAATATAAAATTTGGATACGTAATGAAGTTCAACAACCCTCTTTATATTCATCGTGTTGTCGTTGTTGTTGTTTTTTTTCGCGATAATCAAGTCTCCAAGGGCATGAATCTTTGTACAGTTGTTTAACTTTCAAGGCAGCGGTGGTGGAATGTGGTGTCATTTAAATGTGGTGTCATTCAAAACTCCTGTACCACCTGCTTATTTTTATTTGGTTGTTTATCAGATATTAAGTTTAGCGGTCGTACTCCTTATTTATTTAGTTGTTTATCAGATATTAAGTTTAGCGCTCATATTGGGTCTATTACCCTGTTCTATATTTTCACCGATTTATTATTTTTTGTTGTTGTAGATAATCTATGAAGTAAGACGGGATGATGAAAAATACATTTAAAATTAAATTTTAAAAATGTTATCTTTTTCAGATTTTAACAAAAGCATGGCCTGTAAATTGAATCTAAATTTACTAAACTTCATTGTAAAAGGGACATGATCAATTATTTCATGAACTGATCTTTAAAAAGTAATGAAAAGTGAGCAAAATTCATGTGCAATATATACTTGAATTATATATTAAACCTGTCGAATTCTATTTTAAAAGAAATTTGGATTTGCGTTTAAGATTTGTATTGTTATGTAAGACAGGCAATATACATAGCCGTTATGCATTAGCGACAGAATAGGCAGCATTTAGTATTAAGAAGCCAAGATCCTAACAACATTTTACTGTAATAATACGAATAAACACCACCGCTACTGCCATTATTATTATTATTATTATTATTATTAATAATAATGTAGCAATGGTAATCGTGATAACACAGTATGTCGGCCTTAGGTTAAAAAAAAATAAAAAAATAAAAAAAAAATGCCCATAAAATATAACGTTCAAATTCGAAACTTTATTAAGATCTGTTTTACGTCGGAACTGGAATTGGAATAGAAGTTTTGAAGAAAAGAAATACAGTTACCCAAATTTCATCAACACACCGTCCTGAATTTACAACAAAAAGTTATCTTATTCACAATCAAGTGTTCGGAATACATCAGACAGCTCACTGTGGTTTTGGAAATGCTATAGGAATCAACTAGGTTCTTTCCACTTTACATTTCTAGTAGTTTCATGCAGAGCCATGGCAATGTACGTTTAAAACGGGGAATTCCCAAGCGTAAAGCGAAGGAGGAAATTCCCATATTAATATTAATGAGTCACGTGATTATATTGCCCGAAGCCTGGAAATTCCTGTATTTGAACGATAAAAGCGCAGTATAGCCAAATCAAGCCTGTAAAGTGCTCATATCGGTGTTTACTGTTGTTCACGTATAGTAACGCAGTGCATTGACCTTGGTAGGCACTGTGAAAGCGCCCTGAGTGGAGTGATTAATTGACTACATACGACAGATAATCTACAGTAAAGAGTATATCCTACAGTTATATCAGTTTCAGAAGGCATCTTAAGTTGACTTTAAAAAAAAGGAAACAAGAAGCTACTTAACTTCTAACAACATCAAAATGGCCGACCTTGAGGACGACATTAACAATGATCGTGACTTGGTTACTGACGATCCGCATTACGGCGAGACGATAAATATGTCTTCACACAAAATGGCGACAGGGAGAGACTGTGAAGAAAGATTCGACTCTGGAATTAACAGCTGCAGTTTGCAGTCCTTTCTCGACTCATCATTAGAAAGTTGTGTATCTTTGCGGAAAAAAACAGATTTTTGTGAAACAATTCCTGAAGATCTTTCCAACACGTTCACAAACATTTCGTTGGAGGACGAAGGGATTTCTTCATTGAGTTTGCCAGCTATAGTAAGTACTAAATCAAGCAGTGATAATAAGAAACTTAAAGTTACGGCTAAGCGGATAGTAATTGATTTCACTGAGCAAGACAAAGATGGCGACACGTTTGTGAACCTCGCCTTAATTGGGGGTAACGAACGCCTTGCATGCGCACTGATAGATATGGTTCCAAATGTAGAGTGTCTCAACATTCCAAATTCCTTGTACCAAAGACCACTGCATCTTGCTGTTTTGACAAAACAAGTAAAAGTTCTTCAAAAACTGTTGTCCAAGAACATTGACATTTCATGCCAAGATCACCAGGGAAATACATCATTACATTTGGCTTGCAGAAACGGGGACGTTGACTGTGTAAAGGCTATTTTAAAAGTCGTGCGAGAACGGAGGGCGTTACAATGTTTAGAAGTTCGAAATTCAGAGGGACTGACTTGCTTACATGTCGCAGCAAGAGTCACAGAAAATAAGATGGACATAGTGCGTGAATTGATCATTTCTGAAGCGAACGTAAACGCAGTTGACGCAAAATCCGGACGTACTATTCTCCATTACGCATGTGAAAGAAGGGACATGGAGCTTGTTCGATTCCTTGTGAAGTATACTAACGTTGAAATTGACTTTCTTACTTTCGACGGAAAGCCGGCTATCTACATAGCTTATTGGAGAAACTACCAAGACATTGTAAAGCGTCTTGTCAAGGCTGGCGCCGATTTCGATTATAACATCTTAAACGACGTATCAGAAGATTCTGACGACGAGAACGTGTAAATCTAAAGTAGAACCACATCAGTTCTTTTTTACGTGACTTGAGCTGGCTATTCTTCGGGCTACCCAGAAGAGGCGACGTTCTCCGACCTGCATAGAGGCGGAGTCTCGCCCTCCCCCCCATCCGAAGTGTGTAGCGGACGAAATGCTCATACTTTACTGCGAGAAAAACCTAGAAAGCGTACGCCAGAAACGGAGACTAGGCAGCAAACAGATCAATGTGATCCTATTTATGCAAATTTTCTGCAATATTAGTTGCAGTCTAAGACTTTTTGGGAACTAGCATTAATAATGTGTCACATGTCCATCTCGTATTTTGACAACGGTTTAAATGTACTGTTTAAGCAGTTTTCTAAAAAAAAAAACTGGCCTGTCAACTAATTCATAAGATGTGTATCTGGAGGAGTACATTTTGTGTTTGTTTTTTGGAGACATTGGTATCTAATAAATTTTCATTCCCTTTTTAAAATTACTTATCTGGAGTATTCATGTTTTGAAGATTTTAATGTCAGTTGTGAAACATTTCTCTTACTGTATTGTAAATATTTATTCTACGTATTTATTAATTAAAATATTCTTTGCTATGTTTTCATTTAGATGAATTAAACATTTCTTTACTTTATGACATTCATTGAAAGCTTTAATATTTCGGCACATTTATTATTATTATTATTATTATTATTAAATCTTTAAATATTCAGTTATAGCTCAAAAGAAAATGTTCTTGCATATTACACATTTTGTTATGCAGTTATGAAAGTTCGCAATTTTTACTAAAATTGGCAGTCGTATTTAGATCTTTGGTTCTGTAAATTGAGCAAAAAGTTATATTCATTTAAATTTGCTACATGGCAGATTCGGGATTTTATGCAAAGAAAATAAATATTTATATTTTGAAATTTATTTTCCTTTGTTTTATTCTCTCTCTCTCTCTCTCTCTCTCTCTCTCTCTCTCTCTCTCTCTCTCTCTCAAATAAAAGGGGTAGTCAGAAATTTGGAGATGCAAATTTATACAAGAAACATCTTCATTAGATCTCTCGATTGATTGACCGCTCCGGTAGCCTAGTGGTTAGAGCGTCCGCTTCGGATGCGGGAGGTCACGGGTTCGAACCCCGGCTGAGTTATACCAAAGACTTATAAAAATTTTACTAACATCTGCCCCGCTTGGCGAACAGCATTAAGAGGTTGTGTTAGGACTGGTTGGCCAGGTGGGACATCATGCTACATGTCTGCGGCATAATTCCCCAGTGCTAGACATCATTATAAACTGACACACTGCAGATATCGTAGCGATATGACTGAAAAATTTTTAAAGCTACGTCAAAAATTCAAATTTCTCTTTCTCTCTTTCACACACACACACACGCATTCTCTCTCACACACACATGGACTTTTCTAATATAATCGCATTTATCCATTTTTGCTTATTAACCTCCCATAATTACTGTCTTGTTCCTTGGGGAAGTCATGGTAAAATTATGTAATTTAGATGACATGTATTTGGCTAAGTTCTAGAACACGATCGATTTTTGGCAACGCGCCAATGTGCAACCTTATAACACATTTAGCCTTCCGTACATTCGGTATCAACTCGTCTGGTTACCGGTCACAAACTAGTGCAGATATCAAGAAAAACCGGGTCACGGGAAATCCCCGCAAACTTTCCGGATGAACTTTCCACAGTGATTGGTTGGTTTTAGTTCTACCTATTAAGGAAGAACGACCTGGAATTCCCGATATTGATATGGGTAAATAGTATCATTGACCGATGTTTTGGGGAATATTACTTTCCTTTTACTGATTTTATTTCTATATTTCTTCCTATATGCAGTTTTTGGTAAAGCTGTACACTGTCTCATGTCACTTATTTTTCCGTTGCTTTTATTCACGTCATGTATGAGATAGCATTTGCTATTTATCCCAGCCAGAACCTCTAGTTTGAACTTTGCACTCGAAACCAAGCAATTCCCGGTCCACAATTCTTCCAACCTGCACAGTATGCATGCATTGGGGGGGGGGGGCACCAGACAGATGCACACACCCCCCACTTAGCCAAAAAAAAAAAAAAACAGAAGTATTTTATGTCTGTGTGTATCTCCCTAAGGTATGATGCATTGTTTACTTTATGAAACAGAATTTGGATCAAAAATTTATTTAAAACAAATTTTTGACGGGGTATTTTTCTCTTGTGTACCTGAAGGTTTGCTCATCCAATCAAATTTCAGTCATTTGGTCGGAATCCCACTCCTTTTTAAAAGTTTAGTGACCTTTGCCAAGGGTCCCTAAGTCTTGTGTATGCTATATGTGTTATGCTATATTGTGTGCTT
>JAECUM010045679.1:0-11612 GCA_016617855.1 Megalonaias nervosa
CTCTCTCTCTCTCTCTCTCTCTCTCTCTCTGTGGACTAATTTCGGTATGTGGCCATAGCCGTACCAAAGATTTGACCATAAATGTGTACATTCAGACGTTTATAAAACCATACCGATTTGAAGTAGTCGACTTGAGATCTCCCACTCTCGAGAGAACTTCGTAATTTTGCAGTCGAAATAGTTTCTTCATTGTTATTTGTTATGAAAATATTTTCAGCACGTATCACTGTAGATAGGAAATGGTCGCTCAAAAAGGAAATTCGACTGCTGAGACCATGAGTTTTAACACCTTACATTAACAATTATATGATATATCTCTCTCTTCATCAACTGTAATACGTGACATTTATATTGGTTACAAGCAACTAAGTTACAGACTTCACTGGCTGCACGTCTGCTATATGTAGCTGGGACAACTTGTCTCGGAAACCTGTGCGTTAGACATAGCGGAGATCTGACGGACAGCGACACGAGTTCATTTTCTGCTGACCGTTCGATTTATCAATGAAGTTACAGCCTTCACATTTATGAAAACGAAACACCTCATTCGGAACACGCCGTTTCTAACGACAGCTCTTCCTAACACAAGAATGCAACATTTTATCTGATCAATTACATAAAATAAGTGGCCCGGCAATTCCAAAGGTTGTGAATATGGACCTTTAATGGTGTTTGCCCATCTTTGCTAGCAATGGCTCCGATATGTTAACCCAATCTACATCTTACCGGATCGAGCAGATATTTCCGTGCTTCGGGTTTGTGAATTTCATTGGATGCGGAGGCAAGCCATCATATCCAGTCAAAATTAAGTTGTTGAAATTTAAACACTTCTCCTACGTGGTCGAGACAAGGGGAGCACACAACTTGAATTTACTCATAAATAAACAAATTTTCACTGCCGATCCATGTTTGTACAAATACCTTTCACTCGAATAGACCTGTAATGGCTTCTCTCTGGCACGTAGTGATACCTTCGATGTTAAACTTACAAAGTATCCTTTGAAGTCAATTTCTTCCACCATTTCCGGCCGATGTAGAATGCACCGCCGTTACACGCTATTGGTTAGTTGGCATTACTTACTAAGGGAGGCAGCTCGTAAATCCAATTGCTGTAGCTATGACAAAGCACTAAAATATCTGTTCGATCCACCAAGGTGTAGATAGGGTTAACATATCGGAACCTTGACTAGCGAAGATGGTGTCAGCCAGGTCCGCTTATTATAAGCAGAGTTTTATTTTAATCCAGTTGCAGTGTTTCTTTCATTAGTTTGATTTGGAGAAGCAATTTTGTTTCAGCCAATAATCGAGGTTGATTGACAGGGTAGGCCAATAAGCGAGGTCGACTGACAGGGTATGCTAATAAGCGAGGCTGGTTTACAGGGTATGCCAATAAGCGAGGTTGATTGACAGCGCATGCTAATAAGCTTGAGTTGTAGTGGGTTTAGGTATGACGCAACGTCCTACATCGATAACATCATCAGTGGAATGTACGAGTCCTTATTTCCACAGGTCAAATCAAGACACGGAGTCAGAAATAGCTGGATTAATTTTACAGCTCTGTAACTTAAGTATTTTACTTTCTACAACTGAAGAGGAAATAAGGAAGTCTACGTTTCATTTTTTTTTGTTGGAATATCTCGACGGCGTAATGAATGCGGTGTCTTATTTGGTGTGAATATCATGAACTGGTACATATCATGCCCTGACATTCTTGGTTTACACAAAAAATCAACAGTGGAATTTCGAATCAACATGAAATGGCCCAGTCTACACATTAGGGGAGATAACTTCTCTGGGAGTGGAAAATAAAAGAAGCTAGACCGGTAAAATATTCTTAATGGAATTGTACAAACCAGCCACTCTTTTCACGCTTGCAGACGTATCATGAATCATAATTGTTAATGAGTGAATGACTTGTACATTCTATTCGTAACTGGAATGTTATTCAGTGGCGAATTAACAGAGATAAGACAGAAACGGGTTCCTGATTACATACAGATTGTATTGCTCATATACAACCCGGAACGCTTTGTAACGCATAATAGCCCCCCGGTAAGATCTATTACAACTTTAAAAGATACATATTTTGTAGTCTAATTTAGATATATGTAGGTAAGATCTATTACAACTTAAAGCATAAACATTTTGTGGTGAAGTTATGTAGGTAAAATATGTTGCAGCTTTAAAAGATACATATTTTGTGGTGCAATTTAGATATATTTTCAAAAGACTGTATAAGAGACAGAGTGGAGACAGGGAAGATTCATATAAATTAAAATCTGAAATGCGCCTTTCTGCATTTTAAATTGATCTAAAGTTTCTGTTTTAGTTCATTATTTTAATAGAAATGAATACATGAAAGAGATTACATACCATTGAATAGCAGCTACAGAACTATTCCTTTATTTTCACAATACAGCGAGTTTTATCAGGAAGCTATCCACTTTACGGTCCTGAACAAAACAAAAAGCATGTAAGGCAAAATATCTTACAAAGGGCTCTCCCCAACCAACCAGGCTGCATATCCAATTTAATCTGAAATCCAATAATAATTAAGGGCATTATTTTAGAGAAATGAAAGTTGTTGGGTCTGAGAGTCAAGGGTTCGGTTAATCGATGCAGAACGTTGACAATCCAAATCACCCAAGGGCTCATCGATATTAAGCAGCATATCAAATTTAGTATAAAGCTTTTAATAATTAAGAAAGATATTGTGCAGAAAAGAAAGTAGGTAGATCCGTCAATCACGGGATATAGCTCCTTTGGTGACGTTTAGTCAATGACGCAAAACGCTGAAAATCAAACTTACTCATAGACTCATAAATATGAAGCTGCATACCAAACTGGGTTGAAATCTATTAATAGTTAAAGGAAATTTTTGCGTTTAAAAAATAAAAGTGTGTGGGTCCGACAGTCAGAGGCAATAACTCAGCTAAACGATTATATAGAATGTTGACAATCGAATTCACAAAGTCTCGTTAGTAGTAGGATGCATACTAAAAATTTGGTTGAATAATAATTGAGAAATCCCTAAACTCCTCATATCTATCATTATCTGTCAATCAACGTTGTCTTTTGAACATTCCTATGAAATGGTGCCCACTCTCAGGGTGGTCTATTCCATTTATTACGTAAGAAAACGCTGTACCAATTAGTAGGGGTTGCTATTTCTGATTTGGTGGCGCTTTACAGTTTCGTATTTTGCAGTGGGATTTAGATAAAGAATTTTGCCGGTTTTCCTCTCTGGTTATGCTGGCTGTTTAATAAGATATTGTATATTTTATGTTTTGTTTAAAGAACTTTTCCCTTTATTTTGGTGTGCGATTAATGGGTGTAATAATGGTTGTAGAGTATACAGCTTGTCATTACCTCAAATGTGCATCTGTTAAAAAAAATAAAAGTGCTAGCTCTGCTTGGTCATTTTCACTTTCTGGACTTCAGAGATATTTTGTCAATAAAGAGCCAATAACGTTTTCTGTTTTACGTTTTATATATTTTGAAATTCATTCATTGCACTCTCAGAAGCCGGTATTGTCTGGTCTTGCAAAAATCGTTTTCCCTATTTTAAATAACTGCTAAAGATAGTGTACTTTAGACTAATTCAGGCTGATTTTTACACAAGGGTGCAGTCATTTTCGCTAGCTGTATATTTAGATCATGTACAATTTCCAGGAGTACAATATCCAAAGAACTATCCGACACAGTACATGAAAGTATCAAAGATGTATTCCATCTCTCCATTATGCATGTTTCAAATGCAATCAACTTCACCTTACACCTGTCACTCTCTCAGAAGTTCATAATATATGTAGAGTGTCCCCTTTTGGGATTCTTCAGTTATGGAAGATTTTGTGCGGAATTGAGAGTCGGAGGGTCCGACAATCAGGGACCACAACTGCCCAACGATGATATAGAATGCTCACAACCAAGCTCATCCAAGCTGTCATCATAATCTAGTTGCGTACCATATTGTGTTTCTAATATAATAACAACGAAGTTATTGTGAGGAAACGAAAGCGGGACAAACAGAGGAAATGAATCGTTTAAGGACAGGCACAATGTAATGCCCCTCCCCTTTTTTCTTTTTTCTACAAAACTCGAGTGACAAAAATATCAACAGTTGTTCTTCATTTGCATTCTCACCGCTCCGGTGGCCTAGTGGTTAGAACGTCCGCCGCGGATGCGGGAGGTCGCGAGTTCGATCCCCGGCCGAGTCATACCAAAGACTTATAAAAATTGTACTAACAGCTGCCTCGCTAGGCGCTCAGCATTAAGTGGCTAGTGTTAGGGCTGGTAGGCCTGGTGTCAGGATATTGTGACTGGGTGGGACATCATGCTACATGTCTACGGCATGGTGACCTGCTAGAAATCACTCTAAACTAACACACTGACGATATGACTGAACAATTGTTAAAGCTACGTTAAAAATCCAAATCACTCACTCACTCATTTATTCTACAGCAATATCTGAACCGTTCCGAAATTTTTAAACTGTGCCAGAAACGTGAGATCTTTAATTATCTGGGTCAGAGATATATCTTTATTTCCACACAATACTGAACAGACGTTGTTTCACGTGAGATAAAAACGGTCCGTGTTATTGCGTTTCTTTTCTGATGTAGTGAGACCATTTATCTTCAACAATAAACCTACTTTCTTTTCTGCCACAAACATATTCTCCGATTAATTTAATCAAAACGTGAATTAGTTTGTTCTTCAAGTCCCCTTGAAGACCATCGCGTCCATTTGTTTTAAATTGATTCAAAGAACACACAAACATACATACGACGAGTCGAACTGCAGATCTGGGTCTGTGCAGTTGTTAGTAGTAATCAGCAGAGCAAACACCACAGATCTTGATCTGCAGGCGCATTATGATCTTTGTTGTTTGCAGTTTTACTTGACTTAAAAGCGAGTATAGTTGGTAATGGAGGAAGAGGGTCTACTTAAATAGTGTGTAGCCGGAACGGCACCAGTCCTTGCTAAATTTTGTACCAATGCTGCAATTCAGTTCTAAGTGTACAGAATCAGCATAATGTGCTTCTACAAAATTACACTTTTACAAAAAGTAATGGTTGGTTTGTAAGTCGAGAAAGTGACATATAGTACTAGCTGAATATGAACTTGCAAGTTTTAACTAATTTTTATCAGAGGCATAGTCTCTAGTTGTTTTCGGAGTCACATGATGCAATTTTAACCGCTCTAAATGTTTGTTGCAAAGGTTTGGTAATAGCTTGCAATTACATAACGATAATATCCCACCCCGTTTATCGTCAACAAAATCTCGAGATCTTTCATTTCCATGTACATAGTACAAGATTCTTGTTATCTAAATAATAGTAGTAGTAGTAGTAGTAGTAGTAGTAGTAGTAATAGTAATAATAATAATAATAATAATAATAATAATAATAATAATGTAATGATGATGATGATGATGATCTCTCAATATCTTAAAATCTATATGGTCAGAAAATAATGAGTTAGGCTAAAGAAATATGACTGATAGATCCAAAAGAATATGTGTCCAGGTCCCCAGTACCTCAGTGAAGGAAAGACTTCTAATTTGAATGGATATTACCAGCATCTTTTACGCGTAAAACTTCCAAAATTTTATAGAATACGGGTATAGATTACCAAAATAATCATATAGGGTACGGTTCAAACCATTACATTGTCCCAAAGACCGACAGTATCTGAATTTCTAAAGCTTCTATCTTATGAAAAGAAGTTAGTCTGATACTGTACTAATCATTCTGTCTCATACTGTACTAATCATTCTGTCTCATACTGTATTAATTATTCTGTCTCATACTGTACTAATTATTCTGTTTCATACTGTACTAATTATTCTATTTGTTGTGTCAAAACAGAGATAAAAGGATGAGAAGATCAAAATTGCAAGTAACAGTACGAGATTACCTGTGTCATCAGTGATTTTGAATAATTAAAATGAACCTAACTAATACCTCTTTGCAGTACTGAAAATTGTCGCTAAATATGAGATCTAACTTTCATGAAAGTGACTTCACCTCCACCCCCAGGCAGCTGTCTGCCACACATAAGAACTTTCCAATCACATGTCAGCTGTTGCTGATAAGAGCTAATTAACTGCACATAGCACAGCCGCTTAGACAACTGCTAATTAATTAATTTTATTTATGATAATAATGTTACAAAATTATCTAAGAAAAGGTACGTATTCTATGAAATTTCAGCTAAAAGTCATTTTAATAATCGCTATCATACTTGAAAATATCATCAATACATCTTAACAAATATAAAAATGAATATACTAATGAATCAGAAGGAGATACCTCTCATCTGTTTTAATTATTTAGATCGAAGTTAGTTTTATCTGAGTAAAACATGCACGTTTTGAATTCTGTGCTCTCAGTTTCACCGAAACTAGCATGGCTGTATACGACCAACAATTTACTTATTGATATGTAAACAAAGTCCGAGTTTAGATGAATATAAACAGCACCAAAACTCAAACGGCAGTACACGACCATCAATGTACATACTGGTGTTTAAAAAATCTTAAGAGTTTTGATGAATATAAACAACACTGAAACTCAAATCACACATTACACGACCAACAATATAAATACTGGTATTTTAAAAAATTATAAGAGTTTAGATAAATATAAACAGTACTGAAACTTAAATGACAGCACACAACCAACAATGTACATACTGGTATTTAGAAAATTATAAGAGTTTAGTTGAATATAAACATGAAATGATTCCTCATACTGAAGAAAGAAGAATCTTAACAAGTAACCAGTCTCAAAGCAAGATTGCCCATCATCGGAAAATCGTCAGTCAAAGCACAATGTTTCAACTTTTTTTTATATCTCCTTGATTCTTTATAACAAAGTAGAAAAAGAAAATTGCTATGGGCATTATGTTTATTTTCATAATATTCTTGAAAAAACGTATTATTAGAATACTTTCTTTTAGAAATGTTCTTTCATATCTCGGCTTTGTTTGCGATTTGTTTTAATTAAAGTAATTTTTGGGAAGAAATTTCAATTTTGTTTCATGTTATTCATGGTAGGAATATCATGATCTTTACGAGTATTAATTAAATATGTAAATGTGAAAAATAATGAGAGAAAAGATCATATAGATGTTGGGGTCATAAGTGTGTGATCTACAATTTCGTTTTCCCCCCGTTTATTACTTTCATTTTATAATGTTATGAAGTAATAAAGTTATAAAGTAACGGCATGGTTTGTATCAAAATGTCCAAACATACTGAAATAGAGTCGTGGTGACATTTATTTATTTTGTGCTAGTCCGTGAATTACTGGATTTTCTGAGGTGAGATAAGATCTTATTTTCTCACTGCCAGTCGATTAACACTAATAACATTACGACCAAGAAATTTCAAGTTATTCTTAGCCGAGCGGTAAGTTTGGCAGTTTCCGTTTGAAGACTAACCTAGTTCAAATCCATTAATGAGCTAATTCTTTTTTTTTTCTCCTTAATGTGCTATTTTACATTGAATTGGAAGGACAATTGTGCTTCTGCTTTCTGTGCGAATATTCACAAAACACAACAGAATATAGAATATAAACAGTAAACCACCAATATCGGTCTGGATCCAGTGTAAAATCTGCTTTTTCAGTCTCTTATACATATAGTTAGCCAATACGTGTCATCATAAAATAGAAAGAAAATTTGCTTGCCTCGAGCGATATATTACAGAACTAATTTTGATCGACTTAAAATCGAAATTTAGAGTAATATTCTTAATTGAAACAATTTTTTCCAGTTGGGCTGGAATGGAGGGATTTTGTGTTTCTGTCGATCCAATTAAATTCTGCATTTCTGGTTGTGATGGACTGGAGTTTTTAGCTGGGTCAAGTTCCGTACGAAGTACAAGTGGCTGGAGGGACTGGCCTTGACGCAAGCAGATGTGTTTCTGTTCTATCATTGATAGTTTGGAATTGTAAGGTAGAAAAATCTGAAATTCTTTTCATTGAAACTCTCAAGAAGACGCAGGATTAAATATTGTTTCCTAGTTTGTATCAGATTAGTTTCGTTTTGGAATTCCTTTGAGATGTGATTTGTGTTGGAAATGTAGTCTAAATTGTAGTAAAGTGCGCGCTGTGGATAAAGTTTTGGAACTCATGTAATTCTGATTACAAACAATGTACAATTTGAGGAAATTCAAGAATTTAAGATGCAATAAGGTAACTATTTATTTATTGCCATTGTTGTTACCAGTTATATAAGACATATTTTTATTCCCTACCACTTGCATGCTTAGAACTAGAAGTACAAAATTTATGCGAAATGTAATTAGCGTTCTGTTATACCGATAAAACAAATTTCATCAGAGAATCGAGTGAAACATCGAACTCAAATTGCCGGCATGGCAGCATAACCTCGTTGCTTCCGGACTTTTTCAAATCACCGTTGGTGACAGGTCAGCGTTGCCGTATTTCTTTTCCTTCTCTCTCTCTCTCTCTCTCTCTCTCTCTCTCTCTCCAGCCTCTTCAGATCTTCAACCGTAACTTGGTTGCAGTCATTTCTTAATACGTGGTGCACGTATTGGGATATTTCTTTTCATTCAAATTGTTACGAATATGTAATTAAATTACTTGTGTGTTAGTTTTCAAATTTTTTTTATGTTTGTCTAATTATATTTTATTATAATGATAATTTTTACGGGATTCGACTATTTTCGAAAAATCACTTCTCTGTTTTGAACTGATTTGAACGTAAAAGGCATTACATTATCAGTATTTTTAGCTCACCTTGGTTGAGACGTTTTGTAAACACTAAGCGAAAATGATTGGCTATTACCAAGTCATGTTCTGCTTGCGTGATAGCTCTAATTTGTAAACAACTTTGTTTTTTATTGAATCTTATAGTAAGATTCGTTAAGTTCTTTCAAGGCTTACGTGTCTATCGGCTGTGCGCTTTTACTGCGTTGTTCCATCTCGGTGACGACGTGGGCCACCATGTGATCTAAAATTGATTGAGGGTTTAATTCTCAATCTCAACGTTTTCTGGTTCAGTCGTATTTCTACACCTCAGAGCTCAAGGTGTTTCTATTGTTGATGTCAGCTTGTTCTGAAGTTCATTTATTTTTTGGAATTTAATAATTTATTCTCTAGAAAACTACACAAGTGCTCTTTTTTATAAAATTTCTGGGACAAAAGATATTCAGTGGAAATTTATTCTGAAATTCTAAACAGAAATTATAAATTGTTTTTCAACGAGGAATTGTTGCCATCACTACAACGACCTCATCTGACGTCATCGCCTTCCATATTGGAATTTCTTCGAGATTCGAACCTGGTTTCAGTTAGAACTGTTTAGTGATAGGCCTTATATTTTTCAATTCTAGGATTAATATTTGGATTATATTTACAAGCCGTAAGTCCTATTTCATATTTTTATCTTCTTTTCTTGGAAAATAAATTATTTTGTTAAAATTTACAAAGCTTGTTGACTTCACTCTTTTCTTTTTTTACATTAAATACAACGCAACCTAAATATTTGTCAGGTTTTTCTTTTCTGGCGTCGAACAATATTCCCATTCATGTTATGTCAGATTTCGTAACTCAGCATACTAAGGCTATGGTCAGTTGACGACCAGATGGATACACAATCCTATTAACATAAACATACTGTGTCTCTAGCCGCTACGCGCGTTCTTAACTGGAAACATGACATAACTAGACCTCTTTAATAACTGTGGACTGTATATTAGAAGCTGAACGACGTCGAACGACACACCTATTCTCTCAGTTAAGATAATTCACAGCTTAATTACATCAATGAATTAATGGACTTCACGTCTTGTCTTAGCTACATTACTTGCTAACTAGCGATTCACTGATATAGACATGATAAAATCAATTCATAGCATACATGCTACGTGTCCTTTGAGACAAATAAATTAATTCTCACAATTCGTATAAAAGTAATGCATGAAATTCCCACAATACGTGATTTATATCACATACACACCACTAAATCCGAACACATTCATATCAATGAAATATTGTATGTCATTCTTACAATACATGAATCGTATAGCATTCGAGACAAGGAATGCACGATTAACCTCTGAACTCAAGGACAATTGAAGTATGAATTTAAAACGACTAAATTCAACTAATAATTAGAAACTTACATGAATGAACATATTGTATGTGATTGAGACAATACCTTATGCTTTCCCGAGACTCGCTCCTTTTTCTATGAAACCAAATCTTTTTTTTTTTTCTTTTTTTTCGTGTCCCTCAAATTATCGAGATCTCGTTCTTGAATGATTTACGTAATGAGAGAAATTACTTGTTAATTTCTTCGACTGCCGAATTTCACAAGGAAATTACTTAAAACCTTGAATTTCTTCTGGGAACCCCGCCCCACCCCGCATCGCTCAGTTAATCAGGATTATCTTTTTCTAACTCCCATAGAAGCCAGATTAATTCTCTCTAGTCAGCCTTTAGTAATAAATATTCTAGAAAATATAATTTTATGACACCTATTTCAAATGGCCCAAGAGTTCCCAAATTTTGTAACTGACTTGTCACTTCTTTGTCATTTCATCCACTTGACCCTACCTTTACATATCTGTCGGACCGTTATTCCTAGCGGGTCCTAATTAATTTTCAATTCTGTTCTCAAACGAGAGAGGTTAACCATCACAAGCTACCAATTTATCGCGAGCCTTGTCGATACGACAACCTTAATGGTTACGTGTCACGCTGACCACGATAGAATGTACTGCAAAATTATCTACAACATTTTGCACCATTACAAAGCTAAAATCTATCTTGAACGGGGTGCATCTGGTGAATATTTGGAAGTAATAATAAGATTCGTGGATTGCTAAAACCCTTCAACGAGTGATTCACGTAGTGTAGATGAAAACGACAGCGAGTATTAAATGGAGCATATCGTAATACCATTTGAAAGCTTACCTAATTATGCTCATTAGATAATTATGACCTGGACATGAATACTGTGAATTAAAAACAATGATATAAAATAAAATAAAATAAAATACAAATAATGAAATAAATTAAAATATAACTTCCTCGCATTGTGTTTATGGTCTGAGATCTTTTCCGTACTGTATACAAACAGAATGCTCAATCCGTAAGTATCATTTTAACTGAATGCTGGACATCAAGCGCTTGATCGTATGGATTTGATGCAAAATAAAGACATGGACAAAATTTCGTACTTCCCTTCACAGCGTATAATAGCACGTAATAGGTGATATGTCTGCACTATATATCAAGGTCCATTACCGTATATCGCCGTGATATTCCCGTGGAAGGCCGGTGACATACCAATTTTCTTAAATAATTTTAATTAGCAAGTCATTATCTCATTATACCGAGGTTTGGGGAAAAATCCAATTGTAGATTTTGAATATCATGTTTTATTTACGTTTCTCTCGAAGTAAAAAATCTGCAAGAAAAACCTAAATGGGAAACTTGTTATACTTTTAATAATTGTAATTATTACAGTGGCCATTTAAATAAAGCAAAACAGTAATCGTATACGATTAAGACGAACCCTCTTCTCTCTCTCTCTCTCTCTCTCTCTCTCTCTCTCTCTCTCTCTCTCTCTCTCTC
>JAECUM010045680.1:0-29831 GCA_016617855.1 Megalonaias nervosa
CAACGAAAAAGGCAGTTGAAGGTAGTGGTATAAAGAAAATTTTCGTACGAGATCAATGGTAACAATTTTATATGATGGATAAATATAATGCCTAAAAGAAAAACAACGACAAAAAGAAAGACAACGACGAAAAAAAAGACACCGACGAAAGAAAAGACACCGACGAAGAAAAAGACACGACAGAGGCGAAAAGGGGGATTTATTCCAATAGCCCCGTTACTAGCGGGATTGGCAGGAAGTCTATTGCCAAATCTGTTAGGAGTAGGACGAGGACTAATGTTGCCAGGAACAAGGAGATAAAGTCTGCGTTAAGTAATTTTGATATACTTGACAAACTAAAAAAAGTAAAAAGTTTCAGTGGAGTTTATTCTAAAGATGAACTTATGTCGATTCCATCGCTAGCGTCTCCAGGTTCGTGTGTTATAAATATACAAGATTTTAACGACGGATCTGGCACACATTGGGTAGCTGTTTATGATAACAATTATTTTGACTCGTTCGGAATTCCACCAAGGGACGCAGTAAAAAAGTATATGAGCAGAATGCAAGATGCGAAAATAATAAATTATTCGTCTAATCAAATTCAACCAGTTGGAACTTCCGCTTGTGGATATTATTGCGTAATGTTCATTAAACAGATGACCAAAACTCCAGATTTTTTAAAGTTTATTTTGCAATTTGACAAACAACCTTCTCACGCCAATGAGGAGATTGCATTAAATTTTTGTAAAGCTACCTAAAGCTTGCAATTAATTTTATCTAAATTACAAATATAACAATGTCAACATATTGTCTTAAGTGTAAAACTAAAACAGAAAATAAAGACGAAAAAACAGAAAAAACAAAAAATAATAGAATAATGCTGAAAAGTATTTGCGCAATCTGCGGAAGAAAAAAAGTATGTTTTTACCGAAAACAAAGTTGTCAGGAGCGGGTTACCCTGACAAAATTATTTTAGTAGACGACTAAATAAATAATGACATGCGACTGCGATTGCGATAGAGATTTGTGTCTCTAGCAAAATAAAATTGCTACATATTGTCAGAAATGCAAAAACAGAGAAATAATTGGAACAGGTATAGATATACATAAATGTATTTGAAAATTGCCGAAACCAAAAGGCGGTTGGGCATTGCCAGGCCATAAATATACTGGACCTTATAATCCTCTTGATAAACAACTTGAAGAAAACGATAATCCGCTGCCAGGACAAGAACCTTACAATCAAGTTGACGCAATAGCAATGCGCCATGATATCTGCTATAGAGATATTGATCTTCCAGAAAGCGAACAAAATAAACACAGCTGCGATAAAGTAATGTTAGACGAACTTCGTGATATGAAACCTGTAAATATGCGAAAACGTGTTGACCGAAGGCTGGTCCAGGGTTTTATTGAAGCAAAATATAAATTAGGACTTGGTAAAAAAGAATTATATGATGATCTTGCAACTGAGCTACACAGACCTAAAAAAAAAGTTTCCGCGACGTAAAGTTGTCGCAAATGCCGTTGATGATATCTGGGCAATAGATTTAGTTGATATGTCAAATCTAGCCCAATATAACGTCGGCGCTGATGGCGCTCCAAAGAGATATCTTTTTAATGTTGTAGATGTTTTTAGTAAATACGCGTTTAGTATACCCGTTTCGGATAAAACAGGGACATCGATGACTGATGCGCTAAAACAAATTATTGTTAACACAGAAAGAAAACCAAATAGAATCTGGACTGATCATGGAGCAGAATTTTTTAATAAAAAAATTGAACAGCTTTTAGAGCAAAATAACATTAAAAAATATGTTACAGGAAATGAGGGAAAAAGCGTCATCGTCGAGCGATTTAATCGCACGCTCAACGAATAAATCCACAAATATTTCACAGCTAAAAATACGAATAAATATACTGACAATTTACAGAAAATTGTTGACGAGTATAATAACACGAAACACCGAACGATTAAAATGTCGCCAAACGACGCGATTGCAAATCCAATATTAGCAAACGAAAATATGTACCGACGACACAAATTTAAAAGTTGGCGATAAAGTTAGAATTTCTTTGACGAAAAAAAACATTTGAAAAAGGTTATACTCACAACTGGAGCGAAGAAGTATTTGTTGTTGATAAAGTACTTTTAACAATACCAGTTACATACTCGTTAAAAAATTTATTAGGTGAGCCTATAACCGGCAATTTTTACGAGCAAGAACTTCAGAAAACAGAACAAGATGTATTTGTTATTGAAAAAGTTATTAAAAAGCGCGGCAACAAATGTTTAGTCAAATGGCGAGGGTATGGCGATAAATTTAATAGTTGGGTACCAACTAAGTCGATATCATCGACAGAATAATATTATTATAAATTTCCTCATATTTTATTAGTACTGACTTACATTTTACTGGTTTGCATAAAGAAATTAAATGTAATTTTCTCGCATCATCAACTGGCATTAAATTAAATGTTTTAACAAAAATAAAATCGTATTTTATATTTCTTTGTTGTCCAGGTATTTTTACGTTTAAAAAGGGCTTTATAAGTTGCCAAAATATTTGATGCTCGGCAACAGTAAAATTAAATTTCATTATTTTCTTAGCAATATGGTACTTAACATTATATCGTCCTGTTGTTGGTCTGCTTAGATATTTTTTACTAACAACAACATCATCTTCGTCGTCGTCGTAGTTATGCAAAATATCTTTTTCAGTATAATCAGCAAATCTGTCATTAGTAATATTTTCTGATGTAAAATTTGAAACTGAAACAAAATCTTCCGAATTTTGTTTAGCCAGTCTCTCAATTAAGTTCATTATTATAATAATCTTTTGTCTAATTAATAAATAATAAGATGTTTGGAGAAATAAAATATCATCAGCGAGTTAATATCCTAAATCACAAAGAACTAGCTGAAGCAACTCGAGCTTGTTTGTTGGGATATAATTTTTATTTTGTTGATGTTATGATAACATTAGGCGAATCTGACAAATTTTTATCAACAGCAGCCGACAAAATAAAACTCGATACAAATAAAATGATGACGTTACGATTTAATCGTGATGATGTCATGGAATTTAATCATAATTGTCTTAGTCGAAATGATATAGAAAATATTATTAATTATCGTATTTAAAACTAAATCTATCAAATGTCAACATCGACGTTGCTGATTTAGTTCTGCCATCGGCGACATCTTTTATTGCACTCGAATGAATTTCATGATAATTTGTTGCAGAGTAAATTGATTTAAATTTCATTACTTCTCCAGTTTCTAAATTTATTGAAATTATTTGTTTGGTTGGATTTTTAAAATTATTACTACCACCAGTTCCACGTCTTATGTTTTCTTTTAACGTAAATAAATCTAGGTTTTCCAAACGATTATCTGTTTTATTTTTATTTATATGGTCGAGAACTAAATTATTAGGAATACCGCCATTAAAAGTTTCAAACACAAAACGATGTGACAGATAATGAACAATTTTTTTTTCCACATATCATTACATGTAAATAATTATTGTTATTCAACTTTCCAATAACTTTTTTTGTTTTTATACGTCTAATAATTCTTTGGTCATTTGTCTCATATAGATCAAATACTGGATGAGGTTGAAATTCATTTTGTAATGATAAATTTTCAATATTATCATCAGCAACTGCGCCATTTGCTCTGTATACTCGTTGTCCTTCTGGAATATCGCCGCAAAACAAAGTATAAATAAAATCTTTTCTAAACATTTTAATTCTTTCTGTATCATCACCTTTTACTGAAATTAACATACCAGCTGGTGTTGATATGCCGATAGATTTTTTAGATTCTATATTAATAACAGAACCAAGTGCATTTGCAGCATATAGATTGTACATCGGATGTACATGATAAGTTTCTTGCTCTTCCGCAGTCATTTCGATATATCTCAAAATTTCTGTCATTATACTATAAGGTTTGTCATATCTCTAATTAGGAATTTTAAAAAATTCAATTAAATATAAAATATTATTATATATATAATGTTAAAATTGCGAGATATTGCTAAAAAGAACATTATCAAATCAGAAAAAATTGCTTCAGCATTTTCTGGTTACGATAATAGCTACAAACTTGATGATCAAAAAATTTTAGCAAATTTTAGCTCCACAAATTTATTTCATCTTTTACAGCATGTTATTTCTCGAGAACTTGCTGCTCATAAAAGTATCAAACTTATAGTCCAATATCATACGATTTTATCAAAGTTACACGCAGTTGAGGATGTACTTGATGTAATTTTTGAAACAAAAAGTTTTGACAGCGAAATTTTGGAACCATATTTAACAGCAAAATCTAGAAAAATATTAACTGGAACAAACATTGCCATGGTCGCCGATGAAATACATCAAGAAATAAACAAAAAATTAGAAGAATTTACTTCGCCAGGATCAGATTGGAAATTTGAAATGATAAAAGAAGTTTTATTTCACACAGCAAAATATAACGTACTTCACGGCAGCGGCGTTAATAGCGCTGGCTACGTCGATCTCCCTCAAAAAATTAAAAACAAACAATGCTGTATAAATGTCAAAAACGATGATGACAAATGCTTTCAATGGTCTATTCTTTCTGCGATGTTTCCAAAAGAAAAAAATGCTGATCGCGTTAACAAATATTTTCCGCATAAAGACGAACTAAATTTTTAAGGAATAACTTTTCCAGTAGCAGAAAATCATATACCAAAGTTTGAAAAACAAAACAGTATCTCAGTAAATGTTTTCGGACTAGATGAGCGAGAAAACGTTTACCCAAGATATATCTCAGAAAATGCTGCAGAAAATACAATAAATCTATTATTTTATCGAGGACATTATTGCTGGATAAAAAACTTTAACGGCCTAGTTGGCAAACAGTACAGTAAAAATAAAAATAACAAATATTTCTGCTATAGATGTTTGCATGGTTTTTCTAGCGATGAAAGACTGCAGAAGCATCTCAAATACTGTGTCAATGTTCAAAGAATAAGTATGCCTGGCGAAAAAGAAAAAATATTAAAATTTAAAAATTATGATCATAAACTAAATATTCCTTTTGTTATTTACGCTGATTTCGAGTGTCTACTTGTTCCCGTGGTTGGAGCAGAAAATAATCCGAATAAATCCAGTACTAGAAAAATACAGCAACATATTCCTTGCGGAGTAACTTATAAAGTAGTTTGTTGCGCTAACGATAAATTTTCAACTCCGATAAAGTTATATAGAGGTGAAAATCCTGCCGTATGGCTATTAAAAAGTTTAATAGACGAAGTTAATAAAAATTTCTAACAGATTACTTAAAACAGCTCCGATGAAAATAACGTCTAAACAGCAACTCGATTTTGATAAAGCAGTTGATTGGCATATTTGTGAAAAGTTGCTGGTGGATTCTAAAGGAGCACGTCATAAGGTGCGAGATCATTGTCATTTGACTGGCCAGTATCGTGGAGCAGCTCATAGTAATTGTAATTTAAAATTTCATGCTCCAGATTTTATTCCCATAGTTTTACATAACTTTCGTGGCTATGATAGTCATATCATCGTTGAAGCATTTGGTGATGAGAAAATTAAATCTAAACTAAAATTAAATAACGTAATAAAATGTATTCCAAATAATTTTGAAAAGTATATGTCGGTGACGCTCGGTAAATTACGTTTTATTGACAGTCTGCAATTTATGGCGGCATCATTAGATGAGCTTGTCAAAGGTTGCAGGGATTTCGCTAACCTAAAAAGTTGCTTCGGTGAAAACTTTATCGATCTGACAAAAAAGGTATATTTCCGTACGAGTATCTCGACGATTGGAGCAGATTTGATGAAACTTCTCTACCTAGCAAAGATAAATTTTACTCGCAACTCAAAAATG
Organism: Megalonaias nervosa; assembly: GCA_016617855.1. NCBI lineage: Eukaryota > Metazoa > Mollusca > Bivalvia > Unionida > Unionidae > Megalonaias > Megalonaias nervosa. The sequence goes on from JAECUM010045680.1 coordinate 5,867, forward strand.
AAAATATTACAGATGACGAATATAAATACGCACAAGATATTTGGAATAAATTTAGTTGTAAAACATTTGGTGATTATCATGATCTATATTTGAAAACAGATGTTTTATTGCTAGCAGATGTTTTTGAGAGTTTTCGTCGGGTATGTTATAGCAATTACGGATTAGACCCCTGTTGGTATTATTCCTCTCCAGGTTTATCTTGGGATGCTCTACTAAAAACGAGCAAAATAGAACTAGATCTCTTAACAGATGTCGATATGTTTAACTTTATTGAAAAAGGTATCAGAGGCGGAATTAGCGTTATAACAAAAAAATATGCAGTAGCTAATACAAGTACTTAAAAAATTATGATAAAAATCTTCCATCTAATCATATTATTTATCTAGATTGTGTGAATTTGTATGGCTGGGCCATGTCAGAGCCAATGCCACATGGTGGATTTCATTGGATAACACCAGATCAATTTCTTAAAGAAACTGAAAAATATTTACCTAGAAAAATTAATATAGATTTTTCAGATATCTCATATTTTGTTGAAGTTGATCTAGATTATCCTAGTTGGCTACACGATCTACATAACGACTACCCGTTTTGCGCAGAGTCAATGATGATTAACTATAGTTTATTATCGCCTGAACAACGAGCAACGACAACAGCAAAAAATTCGATTTTTAATAAGTTAGTTCCAAATTTGTTAGATAAAAGAAATTACGTTATGCACTACAAAAATTTAAAACAAGCAGTAGATGCTGGACTAATTCTGAGAAAAGTCCATCGCGTGTTAAAGTTTAATTAGTCGAAGTGGATGGCAAATTATATTGATCTAAATACGAAACGTCGTGCTGTGGCTAAAACTGAATTTGAGAAAAACTTTTTCAAGCTGATGAACAACTCGGTGTTCGGTAAGACGATGGAGAATATTCGGAAGAGGGTCTTTATAGAAATGGTTAATGATATAAGTCGCAGAAATAAATTAGTTAACGATGATGGTTTTGTTAGTATGAAAATATTTAATGAAAATCTTGTTGCAATACAACGACGAAAGACAAATTTAAAGTTAAATAAACCTATTTATGTTGGTGCAGCTGTACTTGATATATCGAAGTGGCTGATGTACGATTTTCACTACAATTTTACTAAAAAGCAATGGCCAGATTCGGAGTTGCTATTTACTGATACAGATTCGCTAGTTTATAATATAAAATGTGAAGATGTCTATATGGATATTTACAATAATAAAAATCTGTTCGATTTATCAGATTATCCAGCATATAGTGGATTTCAAGATAATTCGAATAAAAAAGTTAATGGAAAAATGAAAGATGAGTTTATATTTATGCCGGTTAGGGAATTTGTTGGACTAAAAAGCAAAATGTACGCTGTCATATTAGATGACAATAAACTTACAAAAAAAGCAAAAGGTATTCCTCGAGGATATGTGGAAAAGATGATGAATTTTGACGATTTTAAAGCAGCGCTAAACAATAGCATCAGTTTTATCAAAACAAATGTTATTAGAACAAACCATCATAAACTTGAAACTGATACGATCATAAAACGTGGACTAAGTAATTTTGATGATAAAAGATATTGCAGTGACGGAATTAACACGCTAGCGCTTGGATATTATAAAATACTTTTGTCTAAACATTAGAAATAACGTTTGAAAATTTAACATTAGCAGATGGAGTTAATAGCAAAATAAAAAAAAATAATGGTTAATAACCAACAATTATCATTTGAATTTAACGATGAAATTTCAGGTATTTGTTTTAGTAAATTTGACAGAATCAAACTCTCCCTTATCAAATCAGATGACAGCAAATACTTTAGTTATCTCGAAAGTTTACGAGACGAGCTTGCATTAAAATATAACAATTTACATAATCCAATCAGTCAATACCAGTATACAAAAATTAATATAGACCTAGATAGGTCGAAGGTTTACGTAAAAGGTAGTAGTATCTTCTCAGTAAGATAGCAATGAAATAACTATTTGAATGTCGCCGTAAAGTATCTGGTAGAATTAAATTCTATCTATATAATCATGATAGCATGCTTTACCTAATATCAAACGTCGAGACATTATGTGTTGGCCAAGAAATATAACTTTTTTAAAAAGAAAGATAATACTGTTCCAGCTTAGTTTAAAATCTTTTGTAAGTTATCTAACATAGCATATGTGATTTAGATTTTACACTGTAAAAATTTGGTTTATTTTTGGCTATAAAACTTATAACCAGTGAGTTTTAGTCTTTTTATCTCAAATTTTTGCTTAATTCACTGCATTTTAATCAAGCGAGACAAATCCGTTAAGCAGAGGTATTAGTTGATCAAGCGAGACAACTCCGTTAAGCATAGCTTAGTAACAAGCGGTTGTCTGCTATGTTATGTGAACTTACATAAGACAAAAGTTGGTTTTTTATTAAAAGGCATTTCAAACTCTCTAAAATGCACTTAACTCCAGAAGAGGACTTGCACACAAACATACATACATACATACATACATACATACATACATACATACATACATACATACATACAAGTAGTAATGATAACTGAGTTGTTCCTATCTCAGAGACCCCCTATCCCAACAAAACAAATTTTGTCAGAAATATGTTAGAAAAGTCTTATCATATGAAAGTCATCATTTTAAACTAAAAAAGGCTGCTGACAAAAATGTTAACGTATAACGTTTTGGGGGGTAGGGGCGTCTCTGAGAGAGGAACCTCAAATTATCATTACTACTAACCTCTAGAGTAGCGACAAGTTCCAATTATTTCAATATTGCGACAAGGATATTTCTCCTGCTTACGGAACCCACCATCCAATTTCTTCAATTGAATTATATGAATACATTCCATCCATATGCCATAAAGAATAGATACTAAAAGGATCATCTACGTTAACTTTGATCAGTTTCAATAATGAAACACGTTCATTACTAATGTCAAAGACCTTACCTTCCTGACAAACAGGAAACCCTCTCTCTGAAAGCTGGAACTCCCATCCATCTGCTGAAGCACCATGTTAATTCACAGTATTAGCAATTTCTATTCAAAACAACTGTTTGGGTAATTTTCAATACTTAAAATACTAATTGGAATTCTTGTGGGAAAGAATACGTTCCCAAACAAATGACAAGTCTGATGACGTATCTTTTCTTTTCTTGTGCTTCTATTTGTAAAGCAAACAAAAAGCGGAGAATAACATTACAAGATAATGAAATTATGGTTTAAATAACAAAGCCTCAAACAAGCTGGTTTTACTGGAGATTGTGGCGCAAGTACATTTTTTCTTAGAACCAGAGTAGTTTCTTCCAGGCTTTTTCATTTGGAAACATAAAGCAACTGTGGACAGGCAGGGTGAGCAGATCGAAATGAAACTAATTTTTCCAGCAGAAATGAGACTCAGGTCTTTAAAAGAAGCGAAGCGGAGAGAATACAAACATATACTTCTATCCCATCCCCCTCGACAACCACCAAAAGTGCTATGTATTTTTATGTATATTTTTGTCTTATTTTTTTCCTCGACATAGCTTCTACTCCCCACAAGAAGGAATGTTGAAGTTTGCATTAAAATCAATGTAATTAATTTAAGATGCGATCGTTGTTTTGAAATGACAAGAATCTGTCCCATGACTGCATATGTGATTCAATAAATTATAGCAAGTTCCTGACTGAGTTATGGCCCAACAATGTAATAATCAGTTTTACTCGGTGTTTTCTTTCTTGCTCTGTACGTTGCCTCCAGTACTGTCATTTTTAATCCGTCTCACATTTAGATGGCACAAAAACGCTAGTCCCTTGACTCATTCTGGCAAATCCTTATACGTTTCACTAAATATTTGATGTCCCATTACAACAACAAAAATCCCAGAAAACACAAAACCATTACAAATATTATGTGTTATCCTCAGAATACATGTACAAAGTGTGCTCCAAAACTTGATGAAAATGTCACTCGAATAGAAATTTATTTTTATATTTGACCTTTCACCTTTGACCTATACCAGGGACCACATGAAAGAAGTCCAAGACTGGTACACCTTTTGCACGGTGATTAATTATCTTTTTGAAAATTATCCCATGGAATTATTCCATCTTACTCAAAATATTTATCTAGCACAACATACTTCTCTTTTCACGTAGAGGTTGGTACTTTTTGTTCGTAATTTCGATCAATTCGACTGATTGATATTTTTCGAGAAAGGTATCCATTGTTATTAATTACAATCTAAATCTTCCGATTGAAGATAACTGCTTTTATAAGCAATAGTCATAAACATGAAAATTCTCTTCAATATCTTGAGAAGCCGTTTACTGGTTAGCGTCCCGGATTCACGAGCAGAAGAGAATATTGATTCAACCAGGCCGGAGCAGTTGGTGAGGTGCGAGGCAGTCAATTCCATTGCATGGCACGATATAACCTTAAATGTGTTGATGTTTCAAACACTCAAGAAAATAGACAAAACAACACAAAAAAACTTTTTACATCAAGACGCACGCCTTCCATTAAATGAGAGCAGGCATACACCAAGTTATCATCAGATATTCGCTTTTGTAAATTTGGACAATAATAAATTTGGTTCGGACTCCAGATTGACTCTATGTAATTCTGCCACTCAGGGTCACTCGACCATCTTACGTAGTGCATGAAAGAACTATTTGGTAAATTAATTTCGCACTTTCGAACTCCCGGAAAACTGATTACCCAAACGGTCCATTAACTGTGATTCAAAGAAACATGCAGGAGAATCAATTTTCAAAAATTCCCCGGGAACATTTACGCCTAAACCTTTTTCTGCAGCTACTAAAGAACACGACACTTATAATGGATTGAAGAAGAAATATTGCAAATGTAATATAGACATGCATACACAGAAACATACATATTAGCACGCAAATATCCATGTTCATCTTCCCATTCATGATATACCTTCCCTTAACACAAAACGGGTCTGTAGGAGTTGCTTATTACAGTGTTGTATCTATCGTTTCTTACAATATTACTGCTATGTTGAGTGAAAGGAAAGATTTCAGAAGAATTTAAGTACTTACACAGATTAACTAGCAATGCAAACAGTAACAAGAGAAAAAGCTGTCTTTTCATTTCTTCAATCTCCTGTCTGGTGAATGCAATTTAAAAGATTTGAACATTTTCTGGGAGTCTTTCCAAATCAAAGACATGCTACTACGTGACTGACAACGAAATTGTATAACAGCGTTACATGTAAAATAATTTTCATATGCTATAACTTAAATAAATAGCATGAACCTGATAGTAATTTTTTAATTAATGCCCTCAAAAATAGCTTTTTGTAAAATTATGTTTGAATCCTATTTTATTGAAAGTCTAAATTTCTCGACTTGTATTACATGATGGCAACAAAGTTTGAACATATTTAAAATCTTGCCTGTCCTTTTGGTCATTCTGATAAATTGTCCCTTCAACTAGTAAGAATGTTATATTTAACATTTTGAAATTAAAATATATAAACATATTTAAATCTCCAAAAGTAACATAAAAAACAAATACTTACCCCTAACATATACTTGTTGATTCATTTCTTCGGGCATTACCTGTAAAAATAATTACACACCCTTGCATCTACAATAAAAAGCGTTATTTATTGTAATCTTTCTTTTCACGTAGTTTGTATATCCACCGCTTTCGTAGCCGAACACAATAAATCAATTTTTAAAACTTTTAAAGTCAAATGTCGCATAATCAAGTTCCTAAACATCTTTGGTCCGTCTTGAAAATATGCAAATCCTATCCCACCGTCTGATTATGGTGAAATATAATAAATATTTTATGCTTTGTTTATAGAGTGGCTGTTGTAAATACTGAATATCACTTACCTTAGCCATTATAAAAGTTATCCAAAACGTCCTTTGCGTTGCAACAGATGTTGCTGTCATGTAACATGCAAGACAATCATGCCACGAGTTATATCCCTGAGAGCGAATTCCCATGTTCTATTTTAAGAAGTTAACGTGTAACGTGTTGAGTTAGCTGATCCAAAGTTGAAAGCTACAATATTGAAAAGCTGCAAAATTTGTAGGTTATGGAAATTGCAAGTAAATCATTGATTGCCGGTCTACCTTATAGTGTATTTCAAAAGTAATGTTTCTATCCATAAATGCAAAATTTGCTTATGTAGGGAGTAAGATTCTTGAAGTATAGATTGCCTCGTATGGTGCGTTGCATTAATCGACTCAATGTAATATACCGAAAACAATCCATACCATACCATGTCATATCATTCCATACTACAGCAAAGCGGGTTTTATCATGTGACTTATTCAGGATTCAGGGCTCTACGGCTTCATCTTAAACAAGATGTAAATATCGCCGTTTCAGTCCAGTATAAGGTCCCGTACAAATCATGTTACAATGTGTTTGGTCTTATATAAAATGTCCCGTACAAAGCTAGTCCGAGTACTAGTACAAAGCATGCTTTACCACGTGTTTTGTCCTGTACAAAGTTCCGCACAAAGCCTGTTTTACCATGTGTTTGGTACCGCACAATGTCCCGTACAAATCTATGTGCTGAGTCCCGTATAAAGTCCCGTACAAAGCAGGCTTTACCATGTGTTTGGTTACAAATAATAATTAATGCTTAATATTTGCGGAATTTGTGTTGTAATTGCCCATTAACCCAAGATAAGGCATTTACATTAACATCGACATGTTTACCATACAAAGTCCAATTTCATAATAAATAGTCCATGTTAAAATACTTTATATAAAGGTAACTACCATTCAAAACGTCCATATGCCCATTAACCCAAGATAAGGCATTTACATTAACATCTACATGTTTACCATACAAAGTCCAATTTCATAATAAATAGTCCATGTTAAAATACTTTATATAAAGGTAACTACCATTCAAAACGTCCATATGCCCATTAACCCAAGATAAGGCATTTACATTAACATCTACATGTTTACCATACAAAGTCCAATTTCATAATAAATAGTCCATGTTAAAATACTTTATATAAAGGTAACTACCATTCATAACGTCCATATGTTGTGTGTTGCATGATGAGTATAATAAAGAATAATACAGAATTTGCTACGAGCATTCATTACAAAGTTTAATGTTCTGCGGGAATGATTTACGTAAAAGAAAGTTCTATTGCTATTCTCAATGCTGGTTTTATTTGCCTTAACGCTACGTGTACAGTGTACCTGTACGAAGAAATTAGACTGTCAAAGGGACTGAGACATTCATAAGTTTGAAAAGGAAGAAAATAAAGCCCCCTTGCAAGGTGGTATCTAAATAATGTATTTTATGATACGCAATAACGTACTGGGCTTAAGTAATACACGATCTTCATTCATACACTATCCTCATTCATACACGATCTTCATTCATACGCTATCTTCATTCACACACGCTCTTCGTTCATACACTATCTTCATTCATACGCTATCTTCATTCACACACGCTCTTCGTTCATACACTATCTTCCTTCATACACGATATTCATACACGATCTTCATTCATACGCTATCTTCATTCACACACGCTCTTCGTTCATACACAATCTTCAATCATACACGATCTTAATTCATACACGATCTTTAGTCATACGCTATCTTCAGTCACACACGCTCTTCGTTCATACACAATCTTCAATCATACACGATCTTAATTCATACACGATCTCCAGTTATACACGATTTTCAGGCATGCACTATCTTCATTCACACACGCTGTCCGTTCATACACAATCTTCATTCTGCACGATCTTCGTTCTTTTATTTACGGTACACATATAACAGTTGTCGTAATAAATATTTCGCAACTCTTGAAATAAAGTTAGGTGCTTTTCGTCTCTTTCTTTTCTTTCTTGGCGGGGACAAATTGTCCATTACTTAATAAATAAAAATCAGTTCAACTTAGAACAAAAAGAAATCCAAAAACAATGTCATTCTATAGGCTATGCCAGTATACAATGGCGTGAATAAAACAAGCTATCGAATCTTCTGCAATAGTCACACCACAATAAATACAAGACTGTTTCGAGGTGGGTTCATTTTCATGGAACAGTGAATTATAAGCTCAAAGTCAATATGTGAAGTAGTTACTAATAACAGGTCAAACGAACAAGACTGCTCTAGGGGGTGGGGGTATTTTCGTGGAGACAATAAGACAGATTTCCAACAATGAACTTTGATCAGTTTTAACTAATCTTGCCTGTAGCAGCAGAGAGGGTGAACCCTACAAAGTTGTAGAGACCTTATTTATAAAAACTAAGGGTTCCTACGAAGCTGAAAAATACCGTCAATAACGTTTAAACCAAAAAATTCTCTAATTGGGCAAGATTATTATTGACTATTTTTTTAAAAATTTTTATGCGATTTCATTTACTTGTCTGGTCACTCAATTGTTGTCGTTCACCCTCTCTGCTGCTATGAATTAAACAGCCAGTATAGATATTATTAATAAATGAGTATTGGAGAACCACATTCAGCTAGATTAGCTCGAAAGCGACTAGAGGCAATTAGAAAATATTTACCTGTCCGTGATTTAGTTAAACAACAACTACAATCACGTCAGGAATCTCAAGTCGAATTTGAAGAGGATACAAAACAATTATTTAAACCGATTGTCGAACCAACAAAGAAAATTGTTACAGCAACTGAGGCAACACAACGAGCTCTTGAAACATTACTTGCTGATATTGCTGGTCGTATTCAAGCTGCTCAACCTTGGGCTCAACCACAACCACCACCACGACAACCACCAAGAACCAGAACTAAGATAATAGATAAATTTACACCTGAAGGTATTGCTGCTATCAAGGATCCAAACAAATTATTTGATATTGCCGGGTTTGGATATTATGAAAGACAAAAATATGTAAAACCAGAATACGATAAATCTCTGAAATCTGACAATTGGATTAGAGATGTATTTCGCATCTATACTGGTATTCCAGAAATTAGATCTAATGAAGATATTAGAAATTTTAACAGATTTGATGAGGCTGTACATAGATATATAGAAGAAAGAATTAAACAATTGCCACAATCTCCAAAACCACAAAAACAACCACGATTTAAATTACCACGATCACCAGTGCTATCACCTCTACCACAACAAGTATCACCACCACCACAACAACAATTGCTACAAATATTATCACCACTATCACAGCAATTTATACAATCTCCAAAACAACAAAAATCAAGCAAAAAGGAAGAGGAGGAAGAAGAATATTTTCCGTCAGAAGACACCTCTTCTGGCGACATAAGTGGAAGTGGATTTACTACTCATGGAAGTGGTCTTATTACTTGTCCCAATAACGTCCTTGCTGATGTTGATCGATTAGAAATCCTCATTGGAGGAAAACGAGCTGGTAATAATTCCCCAGAAATCATTAATGAAGCAGCTGATATTTGTAAACGATTATTTACAGGTGGAATTATGGATATTAATGTATATCGGTCCCTCATTAATGAAATCGCCGATGACTACTATAGTGACTAAGTCACTGGATTGAGTATGTAATTAAATACAGTTATTATAATAAAATGATCATACATAGTACTCAACGTGGACCAACCATGGTCAGGGCGGTAAATTCTCGATTACCAATATACAAAACAATCTACGGAGATGGACTAGGTGATGTTGTTCAGGGTCTGTTTAGAAGGATAGCCCCAAAAGCAATACCGATTGCAAAGCAACTATCAATGAAAGCTATTGATGTTGTTCGTGAAAAAGGTATTGGTGCTGTTGGTAATCTCGCTGGTAAAGCGTTTTCAGCGATCAAAGATAGATTAACACGATTAATACGCAGACCTGCGGTCCGACCTCAACCTGTAAAATTACCTAGTACAGAAGTAATGCCTGCAAATGTCAGTAAAATAATAAATCAAGTTGCTAATCAAAAACTAGCAGAGCTGGCTGATGTACCAATGTCAGAAAAAGAAAAAAATATAACCGCTAGTCTGATAGCAGGAAGTGGTCTTCGTGTTAGACGATAGCAAATATAATAAAGATGTTTAAACGCATATCTGATCCAGCGTTCGACATGGATGCACCAGTACTCAAGGATGAGTCTGTGCGTGATTATCAATATTATTCTTATGACGCTCGAATTCCAGATCAGCGTGGACGAATTGAATTACAAGTTCAGGATACAAGTAGATATTTCTTACCCGCTGAGGCGTTTATTGAGGTTGAAGGTGAAATTTTAAAAACAGACGATACTGCATATGGAGCCAAGGACATATTTAGTTTTGTTAATAATGGTATTATGGCGTTATTTGATAGTGCTACGTACATGATTGACGGAAAAAATATTGAATCTATTCAGAAAGACGTTGATGTTGCTACAGCAATATTGGGTCTAGCACGATACAGCGACGATTATTCAAGATCGGCTGGACCATCAATGATGTTTGCGAAGGATACTTCTGACCATCCTGACCATAGAAATCAGATTTTTCGACAGCCCAAAAATCGAGCTAATCCTCCTGTTAATTCCAATGATATTGAAGATCTCTATTTTGCAAATCCAGAATTTAATTTAGGATTTGCAACACGTCGATCAATGTTGAAAGGTAATAGGAGATTTTCATGTGCAATTCCACTTTCACACATATTTGGATTTTGCAGAAATGTCAGAAAAGTTATTTTTGGAGCCAAACATACGGTTGTACTCGTACGAAAGGCCACGGACGATGATGCAATATGGCACGCTAAGGGAACTGGCAATAATCCTGCTGCTATAGAGGCTGCAACTGTAGCGCTTCATGGTAAAGTAGTACTAACAAAACTTTCATTGTGGATGCCGGTGATGACTCCCTCAATATCTGAAGAAGATCGTTTGCTATCTTTTATGAGTCAAGGCGGTAAATCAATGTTGTCATGGTTGACAGTGACCACAGATGCTATCCAGAGTAATATTGATGGTTTATTTACATGGCAGATAGCATCACAACAAGGTGTTTCTGTACCACGGCATATTTTTATTGCATTACAGAATAATGCACGATTAAATAATCAACTACGTAGTCACATGATATTTGACAAACTTGGTGTTTCTGAAGTTTCATTAAGGATAAATGGACATCAAGAACCATCTGAGGATATATTACTAAATTTCGATCAAAATCATGTAGCACGTGTATATCATCGTCTTATGTCGTTTATGGGGCGTGATCAGAACATTGATACTGGTTTAGAAATATCACAGTTAGATGTTACAACCTTATATCCGATTTATTACTTTTCGCTTGAACATTTAGATTTAACCAGACAGTCAGTAGTTGATATACATTTTCGAGCTCGCGTGCTGAAGCCAGTAGGAGCAGTAGGACCACCAGTAGTAGAAGGTATTGACAATTATAGAGCAATAGCCGTTATACTCAGCGATAAGACGATGTTACTTGAAGGTGTTGGTGGACGAATGAGAGTCGTTGATGCTACAGTAGAAAATATGTAACACATAATTAGATCACCTGATTTAAAATCAGGATAATAATTATAATGTCATACAATCACGTTAGCGTTACCCTGACACCTGGTCAGATTAAAAGGCTACAATCAGCATCAAAAAATAACTGTGGAATAAAAATATCGCTAAAGCGAGAACAGATGAGCGGTTCAAATAAATTATCGTTGACCGAGCGTCAGTTCAGAAACTTCAATGAAGCCAAAAAATCAAATAAAGGTATAAAACTTAATCTTTCTGCGGGCGCCATCAAAGACATCGCTAAGACGGGTGGTATATTTCCACTTCTCGCAGCTATACCAGCTTTAATAGCAGCTGCAGCCCCAGCTGTTGCAAAAGCAGCTGCATTAGGCGCTGTTGGAACTGCTGCTGGAATGGCATTAAAGAAAGCAACAGGAAAGGGAATCAAAAAAAAGGGAAAAGGTCTCAGATTGCCAGGGACTCCACATTCATGGTACGGAAAGGGCCTAAGACTTCCCGGGACAGTTTACTGATATCGCCTATGTCGAAGTTTGATTTACTCAATGCTGCTAAAAAACTAAAAATTAAAAATTTTAGAGGTGTTTTCATGCGCGATCAATTACCTAAAATCGCTTGCGATTTAGAAACTGGTATTATCAATCTCGATAAAAACTCTGGACCAGGCACGCATTGGGTTGGATATGCAATTGATCCACGTGGAATTATTTATTTTGATTCATATGGATTAGCGCCACCAAAAGAATTTCTTCATTATGTCAGCAATAATACTGCTCCAATCTGGTATTCAACGTTACCAACACAAACACTAACTGATCCACCAATATGTGGTCGTGAAGTACTTAATGTACTTGATGCTATATCAAAATTAACAAAACCACCTCATAAAGTCGTGCATGAATATACCACATTGTCACATTTAAACAGATATTGATAAATATAATGGTAGATATTTACGGAAGATCTGCTCGTGGTAAAGCTCAGCAGCAAGGTGATTTATCTAAATATGTAACTCTTGATCAACTCAGAAATGAGACTGATGATTTATTAAATATTACAAGTGTGGATCAAAATGAAGTCGTTGTTTTTCAGGATAAACAAGGACGATTAAAGACAAGCAATATACAACTGCCAGATGTACTTATACGAATTCCTACCGCAGTTGTTGATAATATCGTTACTTTTACTGATCAAGGTAAAATACAAGATTCGGGTAAGTCAGTTAACAATTATATCAAGAAAACTGGTGATGTATTTACTGGTGATATTATTATGTCAGGAAAAGAAATTACATACCTTGGAAATCCAACCGTAGATACAGATGCAGCAACAAAGAAATATGTCGATGATCAAGAATCTAAGTACGTGTTAGTCAACGGTGGCATAATGCGTGCATTTCTCAACATGAATAATAATGGTATTAATAATCTTAGAACACCAGAATCTGATTTTGACGCTGCAACGAAGAAATATGTAGACGATAGCAACATTCCTACGACAACTTCGCTAAAAACAATCAATGACGAAATGACCACACTCAATGGTACTTTTACTAGACACGTGGAAACGTTTTTAAATTTTCGTAGAAACATAAACAAAACCATTAAAGAATTTTTGGGGGAACAACCAACCGTTGACATAAAACTAGCCGACGTTAACATGAAACTCGATGATATTGTTAGTGGAATACCTAATATTGTTCAAAAAACTAATCTGATTAAAATTCCTCATAATCAGATCGTCAATATCGTGTACACAGTAGCATCAGGATTAACAACATGGTCACAGCAAAATAACACTATTAAATATACCGCGAAGATTACTGGTGTGAATAGACTGTCTATCTTTAGCTCTGCAAAGTTTAAAATTTATACTACAACATTTCCGTGGCGTCATTCAACTGATGCTTTCTCTGGAGTTGTATCTATAGTGTTAAATAAAGATGCTGAAGAAATATTTTTACTGGAAGCAGATGATCAAACAATAACTGCAACGTCTTACTGGTGGTGTTTGGAATTTGTAGTTGAAACACCACAATTAATCACTTAATATAACAATAATGGATCAACACCAAAGACCTCAGTCCTACATCGACGTTCAACATTACAGATACAATCAAGTATATGAACGTCTGACTAAACTAAAGGATTTTATTGATTATTATAACATAAAAATTAAAAAATACAAAAGGCGTATAGTTGTCATCGATGTAGTTGTTTACTCGGTTTCTGCTGTTATTGCTGGAACAGGATTATTATTATCAACATTGACGATGACAGCACCTGCTGTTATAACCATCATTGTTTCATCATCAACGACTATTGCTGGTGTTCTCGGTATTATAGCTAAAAAGATAGATACCTGTACAAATGCTAAATTGCACGATTATATGATTAAATTACATACAGTGACAGAGGCATGTTCTAAACTATCTTTGTATATTTCTTCATGCGTTAGTGATGGTGAAATATCCGATACTGAATCTGCGATGATGATGAAAACCTATGATGATGCGTTTAAGGTGATCGCTAATGATTTTGACGAATTAAATAATAACGATAATAATAATGACAGACAGGGAATTACTTCAGCAGATCGTCACTAATACAACACCATCAAAAACTACAATGATTTCTTTAAGTCCGACCAATCCTGAGTTTAGCGTTAACTTTCCAATCGCAATTCCTGCAAAAGAAATAGCGTTAGCGCAGCTTCGAGTTTATTATAGCTGGCCTAATATTAGATCAAAACCATTTGGGGGGTTACAACCAAATAATTCACTAGTATTCGCAAATAAGAATAAACTTGATGGAACTCCTGATTGGCAAGTAGTTAATATTCCAACTGGCAGTTATCAGATAGAACAGATCAACGATGAATTCCAGCGCAGAATTAAATCTATTACAGGAAAAGAATCAAAAATAACAATTGGTGTATACGAACCAACATTATCAGCGGTGATTGAAATAAATTCCCCTGATTATCTCGTAGATATTTATCAAAGTTCAATCAGATCAGTATTAGGATGGCCTGATATTCCACCGATTTATCAAGGACCACCAGAACCACAACGATCTGATTTCATTACTGATAAAAAAATATTTATAAACCTTCCAGAATATCGAAAAGTAAAAGATGCTTATCCATGGCAACAATATTTTGGTGATAATAGAGTTATACATTATATAGATAGAGTAGAAGACTATTTTATAAAACCCATTAATGGTAAAAAAGGTAAAATAACAATACTTGATATTGATTTAATAAATTCATATGCTAATACAATTAAATCTGAACATGAACGTGTATTTAATAATCTACGAAATTTATTTTCAAGCATTAATGTTTATTACAGCGATGATTTAAAAAAATCAAATAATTGCCTCAATACAACATTTGAATCAAGTTGCTTCAGACCTAGAGTTTATGAATAATGTTATTGTTAACAGAGAAAAACATTTATATAAACCAGCAACAAATAGATATGTTGTAGATTATATAGTTAATGAAGACGATCCAGAACAGCGTGTTCCACTCAATCGTTTATTTACAACAGTGTTTCTTAAACATTTCGGAATTACGCAAGAACAACTACCAACATTCATCATTCCCGGATTTGACTCGTCCGAGTTAAAGAAATCAGTTAATGATTTTATTGATGAACAGTTTAAAAGAATATGTGATTCATGGAGAAAATTAGCCCCACCACCAACCATACTTAAGTATAATAACGATTTACATGGCGCAGGACGTCATATCTCGCCTAATATTGTTAACATCACATCGACAATCGCACTGAATCTAGTATGCGATATAATTGATAGTAGTTACCACGTAGATCTTTCAAAATCTAACCAGGCCCAGCAAGGATATATATTATATTCATCAAGTATTCAAGCGCCACCAGGATGGCTCATTGTGTTTGAGCCAATAAATCAGGTCTACTTGAGTGTACATAATCCATTATTGACAAGAATGAATTTCAAACTCACAAATCAAGATGGCAACATTGTGGACCTTAGAGGGGAGACGTTATATATTAATTTGTACATACGCTCGTAGAGTAAATCGAAGAAAAATGATTGCAGTATATATGGGTATTTTTATATTTTCTGACAAAACGAAATCAGAAATTTGACTGTAAAACAAGCAAAATTTGGGTAATAAAAATACTTTTATACTCTCTGACAATTTTTATCAATTACAGTCTCTATCACATTTACTGTAAAAAAAAAATACATATTTTCTCTCAAAAACACACAGAAAAGTTATTTTTTCCACAGTAATAAAATATATAATGAAGCGCGATAACTCTGCTCAGTCTATGCAGAGTAAATTAAGCGATTATCTTCGTTACCGCTGTGCTAAACCTTATATTCAAGGTGATACAGATCTCTAACGGCAGGATTTTCAATAATTACGGTGACTTATCTACTCTCTGTGGAAAATTAAATGTTAGCAGGTTAGTAATTCGTAACAGAGATTGATATTGATGCATATTTTGACCCCGATAATCTAAAATTCAAGGTTGCTTTACGATAAGAATCAAGGTTTATTTTTAACTTTCGTAACGAATCATAACTCATGCAGAAAATATCAGAATAGCAAAATAGACAACTCTTGCAAAAAATACCAGAATAATAAAATAAATACTCTGTCGATAGAAAATGTCTCGCATTTTACACTATAATAATTATGATTTCTACTGCTCGTACATATTACTGGTTAAAATATATTAATGTTTTGAACATATATACACAGATAGGTCTGTGGTCTAGTGGTTATTGCGTTTGACTGCCGTACTCAAAGTCCGTGGTTCGAGACTCGTGACAGCCAGTTGGCGACGTGGGCGATTTTGATGCTATTTTTATTTAAGTTGGGGAACGAAGTTCAGCAGAAAAATAAACACTCTCTCATATAACCTGCTGTGAGTAGTTTTCTCTCACTCCGGGATTTTTATATGAGGGAGTGTTTTGAAATCCGCTGAATGTAGATAAATCCCCGCCCCCCCCCCCATTTGTGTTTGTGCCGTCATATCTGTTTGTGCAGTCCAAATCACATCATTATTATATAGTTCATAAATCACATCATTATTATATAGTTCATAAATCATATATATGTTGTATATAGTTCATAAATCCAATCGGCCCCCCAATCCAATCGGCCCCCCAACCCCTCGACCCCCCAATCCAATCGGCCCCCCAACCCCTCGGCCCCCCAAATCACAACCCCTCGGCCCACCAATCCAATTGGCCCCCCAACCCCTCGGCCCCCCCAAATCACAACCCCTCGACCCCCCAATCCAATCGGCCCCCCAAATCACATCATTATTATATAGTTCATAAATCACATCATTATTATATAGTTCATATATATATATATGTTGTGGTGCTCTTTATATATATATGTTGTGGTGTTCTTTATATACATCATAAAAATCATAAACATCAACAAAATAATCATAACTCATCCTCAAAAACAAGTCCCTTTACTGGGACCACAATTTTTACGTCTGATTATTATTTTAAAAGAAATAAATAGATATGCATATGAACAATGAAAACATTAATGATATTATTTCTGCTATTAAAAAATTAAAACATGACGGAATAAAAATGTCCGATAATCTTTATCCTCAAAAAATTCTCTCTGACTTTGAATTATTGCAGCAAAGAAAATTCGAGAACAAATTCACATTACCTTCCAATTACAGATTCGTGAAATCAATTTATCAATCTATGTTAGAATCTTTAGCAATGGTGAACGACACACAAGTGAAGCTATTTGCACCTCTTGCACGCTCAATCGAAAAAATAAGGACTGCGTTGTCTCACGAGTACGAAAGAAAAAAAATTATAGACAATCGTGTAATGCAATTGAGAAAGATTATGTTATCTGATTCTGTCGAGAGTGAAAGTGAGAGCAGTGACGGTGAAGGTGGACCCCTAACTCTGTCAGGGACCGTGATAATGGCTAAACAAAAGCCTTGGCAAAATTGACAGAGTCGAACTGTTAAGAAATAGTTATATGACATATTCAAATATTATCCGCTGATTATATTTTATTGAAAATGCAGATTTGTATGTTTTATTTGCGACAAATTGTACCGATCGTGGATGTATATCAAAATATCTGGCAGCCGCATTCATTGATGGGAAAGTTATTTCTTGGTTTGTTTCTGTATTTATGGATTTAATAGCTCTCTTTCCGAATACTTTACACCTTCCTGTATTTCCACATGCAGAATTCTGACTTTGTGTAATAGCTGGTAGGTTAGATAACCGATTATTCTGGGGATCTCCATCAATATGATCAACTACAAGTCCATTTTCAACTACTCCACGAAAACATTCGAATATGAATTTATGTGATAAATAATTTTTATTTCCACTGGTATTAAATTTAAAATAACCAAATTTATCAAGACTACCGGCTGGTTTTTTCAATCTGCAGTTCCTGATAGTGCCATCACGAGACGCTTCGTAGTTTTTGATGATCGGATGTGCTACAAATTCTTTTTGCTCCATTTATATAATAATATTATTTGTCTAAATTATTATTCTGAAATCTGGTCAGATAATCCTCTACGGTTTTTATAGGAGATTTACCTGACAAGGTATTTTTTTTGTCATAATATCGTTTTAATTCCCTGTATTTTTTTCCGCCACATTTTAAACACAATTGAGTTTTTCCTCTGACTCCAACACCGCATTGCACACATGGTTTTGGTCGTGTACTTCCATGTTTGATGCATTGCATGTGATTTCCGCAGTATTCATTTATACATGGTTTATCACAATGAGAGATATGACCAAATTTAAGCCAAATACACTTGTTCCTGGTTTCAATCATTATATATATACAAAAATTCAATTTAAATATTAGTCTTAATTATAATAATGGAAGAATTATCCGCAATTGAGCCCTCCCCTGCTAGATTTGATCTTGACAGACTACCAGAATATAAATTTAGTGTTTCGATGCAAGATCTAGCTTTAACAAATGCGGATATAGCTAAACGTATCCGTGAAGCCAAAAAGGAATTTCGTGACGATGGTGCTGCTCATGTATGGTCAACTTTCAGGATAGGACATATCGTTAATATGATGAACGATAAACGAGGAAAAGTAATTATTAATCACCTTGATAATCAAAAATATTTCATTTTAATAAAGTTTATTGTAGAGACAGATGACGATATCTGGATTATTCGTGATAAGCGTGATCCAGTCCGTGTGCAGTAGGGAAGCAATATTGTTCTCTTAAATAACAGATCCAAACCTGGAATACTTACTGGCATTGATAAGCCTTACTATGTACAAGGTTATCCAGTGACTGCAGTTGTCTACGCAATATATTCGCTGAATGATAAACCTAATGTTGCGGATCCCAAGCCGATGAAAATATCAAGAATAAACTGTGTAGCTGAACGAGTTACAGAACATTTTACAAATGCGATACGTGGTAATGGCTTAACAGATTTAAGACGTAAAAAAATAGATACATGGGCAGAAACGGTTAAAGATACTGGTGCATCTATTAAGGATGTTGCTGAAATAGAAAAGTTATTAAGATTTCCAATAACAGTAAAAACGCTAACCGGAGAGATATTGTACGAACCAAAATATATAAAAAATGGAAACCCTATAACAATCGTTGATCATAATGCACATGCATGGACTAATGCTGTAACGGTATTTCCACGAGATAGAAAAATTAAGTTTTATGATCGTCATATATTTGATTTTATCAGAAATATAAGTAAAAGTGACCCTGTGTCTGTTTGGTTATTTCAAAGTTCAGAATACGATTACGATCAGTTTGTACGACCTAACGGTGATATTTACCGTACAGAATCTCTTCATGAAGAAATGGAACATCTTGCACTGAAATATACCTCTGATAATGTCATAGTTGGACAATTACTGAATAACTGTTTTACCGTACCATCGGTTGCTGCCCATTTCGCTCAGGAGAAAAATTCATGGAAAAAGACACGATCAGAATTCCTTGAAGATATCAAAAAAAGTTGTATAGAATATGGACACGGTGGATTATGGAATACCAAATACGATTATAGTGATGTTATCTCAGTTGATATGGCTGCATGTTATCCTGGGAGTTTTCTTGGATATGGAGAATGTTCTAAATACTTTAAGAAACTCAGACATCCTACACATGAGATGACCAGGGTTGCAATAAACGGACCCCTTCCCCAAGGACCAGATTTTGACCTAACAGGATTTGCTTATGTAGAATCATTCGAGTTTAGAGAGGGTCTCCATGCGATTACTTATGTTTGGTTTGGAAGACATTTTTCAGAAAAAATGTTGGGTTCCGATAGTACTATTGCGGTATATGCTTGATGCTGGATTTTTAATATCGTTGAGGGTAACTGAAGCAATTATATCGTATAGTTCACAGAAGCAAGTTTGGTTACCAGAACCGGATAGATTTAGTGTCGATGATGCCAGGAACGAATTCCCTGATATTGATGAAGATCATGTCATTAAAATAAGTAAATGCAGGAACGAGCATGATGAAAAACTTGCAAAAGATCTTGGTAGAAAGATAATCGGTAAGTTTACTCAAAGCGGTTCATACGATTATAAACGAGTGTGTACAAGATTGATTATGGACGACGCTGAACTAGATTTTATAATCGCTGATACAACGGAGAAAAACACATTTATAAGTCGATGTAATGCTTATTTATCAGATGGAACAAAACTAGGTACCATTGTGAGCTACGTTGATCGCTACTCACCACAATTTACTCATTTAAGATCTTCGATGTTAGCTTATGTTTCGATAAACCTACTATCGATGATAAATAGATTTCCTCGTCACGCTGTCAGAGTCGCTACGGATTCATTTTATATACATAAAAATATAAGGATTTATTAAAACCGCTACTCGGTGATGGTGAATGGGGGGCGTGGAGGATAAAACAAGAAAATATACTTAGTTATTCTGAATCTGCCGATGTTGAAATTAAGGAAATATATTACAGAAATAATAATCAAGCATCAAAATCATCTGCACCATCTGTATACGATCCTGTAGCTAGACATAAGACTGTTTATCTTAACGGATGCGGTGGTTCAGGCAAAACAACTCGTTCGATTAATTTATTTATGAATAATAGTTCAGATATAATTGTTTTGACACCTGCACATAAACTTGCTAGAGAAATAAAAGAACGAGGAGTAAAATCATGTACATATCATAGTTTCTTTAGATGGTGCGGAGACACGTGGACTCCTGAGCGAATGGGTGAAAAATATATACCTAAGTATATTATATGGAACGAGATATGCACGGTGTCGTTAGAAACACAAAAAAACATTTCTTGAATGGTTATTGACAAAGAATACTGCTGTGATTATGTGTGGCGATCATGGTCAACCACCACCCTTTGTTGGACAGTCTCCACATGAATGGCTAAAGAATAATGTAGATTATTATGAACAAATACATGATGACCATAGAGCTACTGATGAGCCGCTGAAAGAACTTAAAAGATTAATCAGACTACAGCCAGATAAAATACAATGTGAGATTATGCGTAAAGTAATTCCAGAGACAACTATGAATGATTTTTGGACTTTATGGAAGCCTGCTGATTTAATAGTCGCAAGTAGAAAGATAGTTCGTGATGAACTGCAAAAGAAATTATTTACTTTACATAAAGAAAAGTTTCCAACATTACCTGTACCTTTGTGTTATCGCCCAGCAGATACTCGACGACAGAATATTGAAGTTGAAATACCAGGTGGAGACACTGAAAATGTCCGAGTACAAAATCTTGTACTGAATGACATTGTTTTGGTTGCCATTGATGTTGTTGAGAGCGCATTAAACATGGAAAAATCACCGTGGATGTTAGGATACGCTATAACGATTCATTCGTCACAGGGATTAACTATCTCCGATACAAATATCTGGATTGTATGGAATGGTCAAACTTAGTCTATCTTGCAGTATCTCGTGTTAGAAGAATAACTCAACTACATAGGGTTATTATAGATTACGTGATAACTGAGGAAATTACTAATGACGCTGCTATAATAAAGAAAAAATTAGCGGGTTGTAAACAATGTGACAAAAAAAAAAATAAGCGCGACTTTGATATTGATACTGAATTTATTATAACACTAAAGCAACTACAGAATAATCATTGTGCAAGCTGTAACACAATAATGTTATGGCAATATTCGAATAATAATCCAAGACAATTTACCGTAGACAGAATTAATAGTGATCTTGGTCATACACGTGAAAATGTGATGCTGACCTGACTTGAATGTAATCGACGCCGGGGCGCTGGACGCCCTGGTGCTAATTTACATAAGTGAACGTGGTGGTAATTGTGTATCTGCAGGAATTACTTGTAATTGTTCACGTACAAATCCACGCTGAGGGGCTGTAGAATCTAGTCTGTATATGGCAGGTCTTCCAGTGGATCTAACTGCGCTAGAAATTGTATGTGTAGTCACGCTCCAGATGGGGTTAGTAGCTCTTTTATTCCCACCCTCAAGCTCCCCTGGTTCGTATAAATATCTCACAGTTACATTACCTAATACTGGTTGTTCACGGCGTTGTACGTTATCGCTACGGGGTATATATTTTTTTGTTATTGCATTAGAAGGTTTCATGGAAATTGCACGAGTAATTTCATTATTTAGTGCAGATATCACACTTTGTAACCTTTCAACCCATTCACGAGATCGTTCACCCGACTTAAAGTCAGTAGATATTTCCTTTGCGTATTGATATCCAAATAACCGCTCAGCAAGTGTTCGATTAAATCGTCCAACAATTGCTTGATCACGATGAATTTCGGTATGTCCTCGTCTGATTTTAACGTTATGTCGCTTCATCAAAGATAATACTGCACCAAGAAATTCTTTGCCAGGATCAACTTGTAATAACTGTGGCCATCGTAGACCACCACGTTGATAAATTCGCTCAAACGCAGATGCAACTTCAGATGCTATCTTTGTTGATAATGGTTTCGCTTCTTTATATCTACTTGCAACGTCAACAACAGTCAATGCGTATTTGTACGTGCGTGATTTTCGTCCACGTGTTTTAACAGCATCATGTGGTAAAAACAAAATATCTGCTTGATGAACTTCATTGGGGATGCTGACATCAGAATGTGCGTAATGAATTCTTTTAGGTGGACTTAGGAAGATTTGCCATATTGCCTGTCGTGCTAACCATGATGCAGCAACATTACGTGAAACTTTTGCTGCTTCAGCAAGTTTACTGATTGCTGCTTTACCTCTCCAATATCCTCTTGGGGAATAATAAATGGATTCCATTATAATAGTTATATAATTAATTACCAGCCCCGAGCATTATTTTACTTTTCATAGCAGATTTTACTAGAAAACTAGCGAGTTTTTCTCTGAGAGATTTATTAGGTATAGCATTTAGCGCATGAATCAATTTCACATCTGCGAGATGCCACTGCTGCAAATCTTTACTTTTATAAGCAACATCATGAACATGACATGCTTGATCAATTTTATTTACTGGATACTCTCCGGGTCTTGGTTGATCTTGATCATCAAGTCGGATATCAAGTCGAGTTCCAGGACCACAGTAATTATATCCAGGAATATGTTTCTCACCGGGGTATTTGGCCCACGGAACTCCTGGCAATTTCCCTAATGATGCGGTTATATCACCACCACGCGCTATTTGCGACGCAGAAATAAATTTATTTTTTTTGGTACCACATTTTGCACATTTATCCGTAATTGCACGTCTTTTATGTTTTGTTGTTATCGTTGTCAATCCAACGGTATGGGTAGGTACTCTGCATCGAACACAATATAAACTCATATTATTTATTATATGGATATAATTGACTTTTTAGCGACACGAAAACAAGAACCAGTAAAGCACCATCCAGCGCTTCCAAATTCTATCAGAATGATTATAATAGGTCCATCTGGATCTGGTAAAACGCAATTATTGCTTAATCTGATAATGAGATGGCTAAAGTGGGATAAATTATATTTAGTGGCACCATCTGTAGATGATCAACGATGCTATGAAGTACTTAAAGATTTTAATGAAAATGCAAAAGTGTTAAATGAAGACAGTGACGTTATTGATTTTATTACTGATATTGATGAAGCGCCTTCTGTAGATGATCTGGACGGAAGTATTAATAATTTAGTAGTGTACGATGATGTTATGCTGGACAAACAATCAAATCCAGCTAGAATATTTTCTCGAGGTAGACATAAAAATACTGACGTGATTTATGTTACTCAGAGATACACACAGATACCTAAGGTGATCAGAAACAACTGTAATATTTTGGTTGTGTTCAACGGAGTTGATAATCATACGCTGCAAAATATTTATTATACTTGGTGTTCAGGAGATATGGACATGATTAAATTTAAAAACTTCTTTTCAAAAGCACAGGCTGTTCCATTCGGATTTATAACAATAAATCTACATGACCCAAGATCAAGGTA
>JAECUM010045681.1:0-24992 GCA_016617855.1 Megalonaias nervosa
ATATATATGTTATATATATATATATATATATATATATATATATATATATATATATATATATATATATATATATATATATATATGTTGCTTTCAGGAAATTTAGAGAATAGCTTTTTGTGACGTCATGAAATACGTTTATCTTTGTGACACAGTAAACAAAAGCACCGTAACCAACACTGACCAGGAAGTGTGGCTGACCTAGATTCCAACAGTATGGAAAATAATGACAATACGTTCCCCCCCCCCCCCCCCCCCCCATGTCAAAATTCCCACCCCCATGTCAAAATTAAAACAAGTTTGCACCTGGTCCTGAAGTAAATTGTTAATTAACGAAGCAGATAAATCATTTTATGAACAATAACATAATATATTACTTTTTGTTTGTCTAAACCAGGTGTGTTTCCTGGAAGGCATGATTTATACTATGCTATTTTGTCGTTTTATTGGTAAAGCATAATGTATTTGTTGGAAAAAATAAAGTATAAAAATTTAAAAAATGAAGCTAAATTTTGACGGAAATATTAATGTTTTGTATCACGGAGGGGGAATTTCTGGTCTATTTGAAACTATGAACTTGTTGCTTACGAATGTCATGTAATCTCGTCAAGTTATGTACATGTATCTCCGAAAGAAAATATAACCCGTATAAAATTCACCTAATGTGGATGGGATTTCGTATCTTAACCTTCGCACTCCAGTTGTTTTGCAGGTTTACAATTTCATCAACTTTTTTTTAAAAATGGAAACAACTTGATACATAGGGGTGACACTATTGACAACTTACTTTCTCTTCCAGAGAAAGACATTAATAATGTAGTCTTCCCAGCCAACGGGTAAACGACATATATGTTGTCTCTGTATTTTGTAACTGTTATTTTGTTTCTTCCACAAACTTGTATCTGTGCAATTTATATTCAGACAGTCGGATCAGGCCCATACATCTTCTCGTCTTTCTAATCTCTTAGCCCCTGAAAGTTGTACTGTTGTTAAGTGATTCTCGGCTGAAGGATATTTTAGCAACTTACCCCAGGTATGCCGCATAAATTTCAACCAATGAAAGGTAAACCGTGAGGCTATCAGATCACCAATAACTGAGTTAACAAGACGTACTGTTTAAATCCTTGGAAAATATAAGTAACTATCTATATAGTAAGTTAAGCAAGTAAGTAATTATATTGAGTATGTCTGTCTGCAAGTATTACGTCAGGGATCATAGGTAGTTTATTTTCTGTTTTAACTGTATACAAAAGTTTGATTGTTTACTTGGGAAGAGTTGGAGTACTCCAAAAAACGTATGTGCCTGGAAGGTGTTATCCTTAACTACTGAATCAATGAAAGCATACACGAGAAAGGAAATTGTTGCATACAAAACCTCTACACAAGATCTACATGCAACTTGGAAGTTTGAATACGGTTATTATCAAAAATAGCACGCTTCAAAGCAGCTGTAACCGATCGTGTGTATGTATGTATGTATGTATGTATGTATGTATGTATGTATGTATGTATGTATGTATGCATGTATGTATGTGTGTGTGCGTGCGTGCGTGCGTGCGTATGTATGTATGTATGTATGTATGTATGTATGTATGTATGTATGTATGTACGTATGCAGTTATTGTTTTCCTTGAAATAATTCTTGTGTAACCAGATTTATATTTGTAAACTAGAGGTTTTTCGTTTCTACAGTTATCGCTGATAGTTTTAATATCAAATTAAATACTATTTTCTAAGTAGCACTTTGTACATTTGTAAACTGATACATACTTACATTACAGCATTAGTTACTGTGCAAATGTGCAATGCATCAACTGGCTTCCAAGTCTGCGCTGTCCTTGCCATTTCAGAGGCGTTAATCAATCCAAACCCAAACCAATCGTTAACTAAAAAAAAGCAATGACATTTGAAAAATATTGAACAGCCGAAAAGTTTCAGAAAAAGGAATACAAATCGTTTTCACGTCATTTAATATTGTAGTTTGTACAATTCTCAGACGCAAAGTATTTCAAATCTGAAAAACTTTAGAGAATTTTAGAATTTTTTTTAAAAAAAGACAACAAATATACTAAACCTTTGGGAGACTTAGCACAAATCTTTGGATACAGAAATATTGGTCTTTTGCATAAATATTGATATCGCAATAATAATAATAATTTTCGTATTAATATTAATAGTAGTAGTAACAATAATGATAAAAATAATAATACAATAGTAGTAGATGCATTATTTTTAATAATAATAATAATAATAATAATAATAATAATAATAATAATAATAATAATGATAATAATCGTATCGCTGAGAGAGAGAGAGAGAGAGAGAGAGAGAGAGAGAGAGAGAGAGAGAGAGAGAGAGAGAGAGAGAGATCTATTAAGGTTTTTTTTTTTTAGCAAACCCTGACGATATAACAGCCACTAAAATGCCACAAGTCCTGTTGCGTTACAGATTGGTATGCTAGGACGTGAGGTCTGAAAGACAGAAATTGAACTTATGCCTTATAACAAGGCTCTGAGGGTTACGTGTGCTATGCGGTGTTATTTGTGTCGATCAGTAAATCCGCATGGTAATAAGCAAGTGCTGACAGTGCTTCAAGACATACAAGATACGATATCAGCTTTTCTCCACTGGAGATTTTTATTCCCTGAGCGAGAAGACGTATTATCGGTAATACGGTAGTAGCTATAAACTTCTCTCCATGTCCTTCCATCTTCATTTAGACCTCGTTCAAAATTGCAAAAATAGTTTCTGTCATGAAAGAAACTCTGTGTCGCGTGTGGGGGTGGGGTGAATTGCATTTAATTTGAGGAGCCACGTGTCAACAGTTTATAGCTTTAACACGAATAATGCACATGGGAAATTATAAGTGAAATATATTTTTATAGTTTTATTTTTCTCAAATATTCGCATATTAAAAATATGCCATTGAGAGAAATGAGATTTCCCATCATGCTATGCGACGCTTAAATATATTTTCCTAACAGAGCTGTACTAGCAGCGAGAAAAATGAGGATAGTGTCACACTGAGCAATAACTGGAAATTGCAATTAACAATTTAGCATGGAGATCGAGTTTTGGGCTCTAAACCATTTCCACTTTCTTTCATGATTTGTCCCTTGTAGACATATCTGTCATGCTGGTGTTAGATCGATTTTGCTGTTGTATTTGGATAAGATCATATCTTTTTCTGTTATGTGGAAAGTGTAATTTATTGCATGCAAGTATGGTCATCCCAAACTTACTCTTCTCTTAAATCGCTGGCATGGTAAGTATTTCTCAGCACGAATTAAGTACAGGTGAACAGGTGAAAGTTTTCGACGGTGAGCTTTATTTTAAATGCTCCGACCAGGAGCAAGATTCATATATAACAAAGAAAAACATTTTCTTCTGCTGCATCAATGGTGGGTTCATTTCATCTTGTGACAAAAAACCCATACCCCCACCCCATCCCCCAAAAACATGCACTATAACTCGCGCTTTCGTCATTAGTTCAGATGTCACGTATTTTCTGCTACATGGTGAAATATATAAGATATTAACACAAGTAAAAAAAATACTATGTTATATTATTGACCGAAGGAGTAACATATATGAAATTATTCAACAATTTTTGTTCATTCATATATTTTATTACATGTCAGAAATGTATCCTTATACTTTCACATCTTAAACTGTCAAGTTTTTCATCATGGCAGTATGCCATGTATTAATTCCAAGTGTGAAAAATGTTTTACATGTGCATCAATAGGGTGTCCATACATAACAAGAAAGTTACATACGTTCGCTTATGCGTGAACGCGCGCGGGCGCGCACACAAACACACACACGCACGAACAAAGACCAAGTTCAAGGTCATCGGGACATTTGAAACAAGGTGTTTACT
Organism: Megalonaias nervosa; assembly: GCA_016617855.1. Taxonomy (NCBI): domain Eukaryota; kingdom Metazoa; phylum Mollusca; class Bivalvia; order Unionida; family Unionidae; genus Megalonaias; species Megalonaias nervosa. The sequence goes on from JAECUM010045681.1 coordinate 3,881, forward strand.
CGAGGATAAAGAGAATTTTATATGAGACGTGAGGTCGGCAATCAAACGGTCTGTTTTTAAACCTGATTTGAAAAAAAAAATGGAGCAGCTATGGTCGACCATCTAACCCGATTTTGACGATCCACATGCACATATACAACATATATACGTTTTAAGATTAAAGATGAAAGAAAATATGTACATGAAATTCCAATTCCCGCAACTGATCACTGCCAAAGTGGAACGATAAACAAGAATGTATTAGGTAACGACAACTATAAACAACCAACTGAAGTAACGGTATTTAACAAGAAATTACTTTCAGGGTTATTTTTAAGTTAAATGAAATGTTTGAATAGATAATGGTTTCCGTTATTCATCAAAAATATGTGAAAGAAAGAGAAAAATAAAGAAATAGTACAAGAGAAATAAACGCGAATTACTGAAACAAAAAAGAAAACTTATTTATCTAATTAAAAACCAAAATCAAAGGGACGCTCGAACTGCTGATTTAATATTTAATATGGGACCCCGGGTGGCCGAGTGGTCTAAGGCACTCGCCATAACAGATCACTGATATATCACTTCTGCATGCGTGGATTCGAATCTCGGGCTCGGACAAAGTTGGTACGCGTGAAAGTTCGCAGGTAGCTTCCCATGGGGCGGAGGTTCATCCCGTTGTTTTCCGGGTTCTTCTTCCACCATACATACTGACTGCCATGAATATCCCTATCATTTGCTGAAAAATGGTGTTGAGCTCACAACACAAGAACTATATTTAATCGTGATATATAGGTAAGTGCATTGCCTCTGTACCACTCAGTTCTATAATAATGAGATAGGAGAATTAGTATGTATAGGTAGTATATAGCCTTGTGAGATTCATTTGGATAATATCAATTATGTCCCCCAAAAATATGTTCTCCATTTAACAAATACTTTAGATATATTTTATATTCGAATTAGAGTAAAATTAATAACTCTACAATATAATCCTATCTTCAGCAAATAATTATTCCAGAATTACGACAATTAATGTTATTTCTCCGTGCTGTAGTCAGCTGAAGACAGATGTTCTCTGTTGCGGACGATATTGTAAAGTTGTGTACTGAAGTAATTCCTCAAAATGGAAACGAATGTATAGTGATGTTAAAATAATATTGCCTTTTAAATTTGATCAATGCTGATTTCAGCACTTTGATAGCTTGCATACGTGTAATTCATATTATTATTTCATTTTCTCACGATGTCTGTCCGAGTTCAAGATTTTGTATTCTGAAAGAGTAACTACCAAATAGTTCTGACCAAAAATAGGCATTTGGTATTCTCAAAATATACGTACATCCGTAACAAACTGTCATTGGGCTGATGCCATGGGATGCACTGTATTTCGCAACAATTTCAATTTCTAAGTTATGTTTTTAGAAAAAAAGTTAAAACTTATAATAACATCAAACATTTCTTACATTTCCAGTTCCATAGCCTATTGCAAGTCAGATTCTATACAATCTCCAATTCAGTGAGTTAAAGACATTTACTAGATCTGTCACTTCAGCGCACTTGAAAGGGAGAGGTAATGCCTGTTTCAACGTTTTAGTGAGAGTAACAGTTTCAAACGCAATAGTTCGTAAGCTGTGCAGTATAAGTTTATAAGTACCACGACTTTGGGCTTTTCAGGAATAAAAAATGCAAAAGTAAGTGTAAACGGGAACCTCTATAGTTGACTTTTAAAGATAAATGATGGAGGTTCTCGCCTGTGCTATACAGACATTTCATCTAAGTTCACAAGCATCGATGTTGACCAGCAAAATCCCTGTTAAGAATTATATATCTTCACCATATCAATTGAAATATCAATAATTTTTATTAGACTTTTTTCCATTATTTTTATTATGAGAAAAGGTTTTGATATTTTGACTTCTAATGTTATCAAAGGGGCGCTCTTCCAACAGAGAACTGAAGCAGACAAAGGAACATGGTAATTAATCCCCTACTTTTAAAAATCATCCAAGATGCTCTATAGCATGTTTAAGGAAAGAGGAACAATTTTTCGAAACCTTTTCATACACTACAAGAAAACTTCGGACCAGATATTTAGGTGTGTGGAGTTGAGATAAAAGATATACATGTTTACTAATATTTATAAATTATACTAAAAGAAAGTGTCATTCCTTTAGATAAGAGATCGCAAAAGTCGTACAACAATTATAAAAGTATTTTCTCTAAAATTTAAAGTTGAAAAGATTTAACATTTTGACACAAACTCGAGAGTATATTATTTATTCCAACGTTTTCCAATAATTTGTTATGCTTTGGAATCTGTCATTTTTTTCCATTCTTATAATCCAAATTTATATTGAGGGAATAACATTCTATTAGTAACTTTGAAGAAACAGCTACTATATGGCTACCTTTACGGGCATATTATATTTTTATGTAAAAATATACACCCTTGACTTTCGCAATATAATTTAAATTCATTCACATCACTCATTTTTCATCTCTGACATTGGTTTCATTTTAATACTGTCTGCTAACGCTTATGTTACAGTCATCATGCTTATCATAAGACTGGTTTTATTATCGGTTGTAATATAAATAATCCATATAACTTACAACTGTCTCTTAAATCATCATCATTAACAACCTAAATGCAAATAGTACAGATATGTGTGAGTCATAAAAATATATCTTTTTTGATCGCAATTACAACATCTGCAAAAATTATAGCATTAGGAGTTACAACTGCAACCATAAAACTATATTGTAACAATAGCGGTTGTAATACCATTAGGGGTTGCTACAAAGCTATCAATAAGGACTGGACTCAAATACTGATAAACGAAAACTTATTCTGCAAAAAGGATCAATGAAAACGACCTGTTAAAAGACATGGTTAGAATGATAAACTGCATGTATCGACAGCAAAAGCTGTCATATCCCTTACTTCTGTGTCCTGCTCCATTTGTTCTCCAATCTGCTTTCCAGAGGGTTCCATTCGTATCACTTGTTCTGACTAGGAGGTGTTGAATATCCCTTGATGTCAAGTTGTTGCTGAGATGATATGAAATAATTTACATAAACCAGTTGAACGAAAGATTGATAAATGGGTGCAAATCGTAGTGTCCTGCCACTGGCGTTAATCCGCTACGCTCCTTTACCACCTGTGGCTACCTGTGCTTTTCATGAGCAAGGCTAAACAAAAGTACGTAGTCAAAACCATAACATAAAAACCTCCTACACATAATGAAAGTACCCGTTTTATCGATCGATAAGTGACTGTGCTGAGAAGAGAAACTATGGTTGGCTCATTCAAACAGTGTAAAAGGTCATGTTGCGTCACAGTGGCGAGAAAAATTTGTTGGTTCTCGCAGCGACTGTTTAGACAGATTTATGGATATTTCTGTGAAACGAGGAAATTTATCTACCAGCGGCCACGAGCGATAACGGAGTGTACTGGATTATCGCTGGTTTGCGACGATGGACACAAATAAAAAAATAGCTATTTATTTTATTAAAGTAGTCCATATGCACCACACCCAGATATATAGAGAGATATAGTATATAAAAACACCAGTGTAATAAAATTTGTTATAGATATTATTCATTCCAAGCAGGAATTGGACCCGTGCCGCCAGTAACGGCGCCTTTTACCCAGTTCTCATGCAATAGCGCGTTTATCCAATCGGCCACCACGCATTAGTCTAAAAAAACGGTCTCATGAGGTCGAAGGACTGTAACACACACACACACACACACACACACACACACACACACACACACGCGTGCGAGTACATTAATTAAATCTCAAATAGTTCTAAAAGTTCTATCACAAGTCCAAATGTATGGAGTGCTCTGAATGAATTCCAGTGGTGTTCCGAATGAATTCCGATTTTGAATGTGCTGATGTACCAATAGCATGGAATGTGCCGATGTGATAACAGTCTTCATATATAACAATGACACAATCCACAATGTCTTTAAATGAATTCACAAAAATCCCAAAATAGTGATTTAGTCCAAATGTATCAATGAGTATTTTGTAATTTAAGTTAATAATTTAAATAAATAGATTTTCTCAAATTTTAACTGAACACATCTAAACGTCTGATTCCAATAGACAGGTATTAAAACAGGAATAAATAATTTGGTGTAAATAACCTTATATACAGACTTATCACACAATAGAAATTTCCATCAAATTCGTAAAAAATGGTCAGGTTTGTTTATTTAAACGTTAGCAAACAAACTGGCAAATGTCAGGTAAATCATATATTTTTTCAAGGGGAAAAGCAATGTCCTAAACTCAAATCCAAATAAAAATGTTTTTAAAACAGGCATTAGTCAGGTAGGCCCAAACATATATAATTAATTATGGACAAAGGTCAATCACACAGTAAAATTTAAATATACATATCAATATGTATGTATTTTCCACATGTATACAGTCACATACAAAACAAGAAGGGGCCAAGAGTGGCTGAGTGGTCTAAAGCGCTCACCATTACGGATCACTGCCATCTCACCTCTGTGTGGGTTCGAGTCTCGGGTTCGGCCAATGTGGGTATGTGGGAAAGCTTGCCAGTAACTTCTCGCGGGTCGGTGGTTCCTTCCGGGGTTTTCCCGGGTACTTCCTCCACCATTAATACTGGCCACCATGTATAGCCTATCTTGTGCTGAAAAATGGCATTAAACCCTCCAACAACAACAATAAAACAAGAAGTTTCATGTCTCATGACGTGCACTGTACTCCATGTTTGAGATAAGGAAAAATTTAACAGGATGATAGCCCTATACATATGTAATGGAGAGAAGAAAAAAAAAATAACAGGATGATGAATCTGCATATGTATGATTGGTTCCAGTATCCTACAATTTTAATCTCCTCGTCACATATTTGATGACAGTTATCGTAACCGGTAAAGTTCAGAGCTTCAAATAAAGCCTCTCAACCAGTCGAGAAATAGAAAGTTACTGGAATTGGCGCAAAAAGAAAAAACATTCAAACAGAATGAAAAGGGCAATGCAGGAAGTTGGATGGTTAAGTTCATACAAAATCATTGTTGAGAGAACATTTCAAGAGGATATGATTTCGGGGTGTACATTTCAACAAAACCTCTCAAGTTTTGTTGCCGGCATAGATGGCACCAAATCTTTCCTTATATAAACTATCCTCTTCATTGTTTTCAGTAGACCGTCACGAAATGATTATCAGTATTGACTATGTTCTCATATTCGCAACTGAATAATAACTTTCAGCGAAACCATTGTAATTATTCTGTTTTGGTATATCTAAGTTTTCTGTTCAATCTAACCAAAATCGTTTAAAGTACATTTCTCCGTTGTTCTGTTCTTTCGTCTTCACTTCAGTTTTGTGGGTACACTGCCTCCTGTTATTTGCCTTTGAGAAGTGGATTCGTAGATCCGAAGAAGATAATCAAACCTTAGCCCCACTTCACCGTGTTTTAACACTTTTAAATAATACTTTCCCACTTTGTCAAAAGATCTCTCTCAAAGATTTGGTGTATTCAGAAAGAAATCCGCTCTGATCATTTTTCACCCATGGCTGCCTTGACAAAATGTCATTGTTTCTCATGAATTTGACAAAATAAATAAGCCGTACTCGCTTGTAAGTTGAGTCGAACTGTAAACTGCACCGACCCAGCTCTGCCGGCGCATTATGCGACCGCAGATATGAATTTGTGCAGTTTGTTAGAAGTAATCAGTAGAACAAAGAACACAAATCCTGATCTGCCAGCACATTATACAACAGCAGTTTTTTTTTTTTTACAGTTATATTCGACTTATAGGCGATCACCGACAGTACATCACGAACCTCACAATGAAGCCTTACGGACCAACGAAAGTGCCATATTTATCGATCAGGAAATGAGTTTGTAAAGAGACTTAGATCAACTGTCCGAGAAAAGTTTACTCTGGGTGGCAACGATTGCTTAAGACGTTTTATGCATATTCATTAGAAATCTTACCGCAAGCAGACATGGGTGGAAAAGGAGCTGCGTACGTTGCTTGCATGTATATTCCGCCTGCGGTCACCAAATAAGGAAACCAGTAATGGATTTCTCCGACGATATTCCAGTGCAAAATTTTGATGTCTCCGCACCTTGGACGCAGAAACAATCAATTTATTATCCGTTCATCATTTATGTTTTTTTTTTTTTTTGTTTTTTTTTTAAGAAAAAACGCCTTGATTCTGCCCTATTCTCGTGACTTATCGCCTTGCATTTTCATTACTCACTTTATTTCCACTAGATTGGCCGAAGCATAATATCGTACCAAGCTCTCAGATCAAACTGAAGAGTAAAGTTGAAAACCAATGGGTCTACAGTCCCGGCCCTAGGGCAAGGCGAACGAGGCAACCGTCTTGGGCCCCGCGCTTCTCCGCAATGAAATTTTTTTGCTTGGGGCCCCGCGCTCATCGCTTGCTGCCTTGGGCCCCGCATGCTGCCTTGACCCCGCACATCCTAGGGCCGGGCCTGTGGGTCAATATGGGTCTACTTGAACATGTCAATAAATAACGTGCGATCGTACGCAGGACTATCGGCAGGTCGCATCCGATCATCACTGGCGAGTTTGATACGGATCATGGAAAGGGCGTGCTTGTGGAGTTAACTTTCTAGCCCAGAGGAGAGCCTCGGGAGAGAAAAACCCTCACAGTGACCCTGGCTGGAATCGACACTTTTTAACCATGTATACGATTTGTAAAGCCTGTAAATCATATCCCTGTTTTTGTTCTACCTACGAGCTACGGTATCGAATCTGCGCATGGAGTCGTGGGAAGTTTTCCATTACCATCAACACAATTTCGAACTGTTTTAACTTCGATGGACACAGATAACAGCTTGGCAATTGTGCTGAAACTGTTTTGTGCAGCCGCGAGAATTTCTGAATAAAGGTGTACTCGTTGTTGTAGTCGTAACGAAATTATTTTACCAGCACTGCCTGCAACACCGGATGCTATTGATGTAGCTCCAACAGCAAATCCGACTGGTGTACCTATAATGGTTGGGGTAGCTGCAATTCCAGCTACACCCAAACCTGCATTGGTCGTTGCGGAGTTTCCGAAAATAGCATTCACGACACGCGCGTTGATATTTCGTGAGTACCGCGGTTCCCTGAGTGATTTCCTTTCTCAGCTGTTGTTTATTTTCTCACGTAGGTAACTTTGAAGATCCATCACAGCTTTTCTATTAATAATGTAATCGACTAGTATAATTGCTCTACAGTATGGCATTGTCCAGTTGCAACACACACGGACTACTAACCAATTACTCTTATTTACTGGTACAAACTGACATACACTCATATAAACTATTTTCCTGGGGAACATTTAAACCTCCGGCGATTTTTCGTTTTGAGGGCCTGGCGCCATGTCTATATAAAACTATACTGATTACGTCATTGAATGGCATCTGAAATGATGGTTATCGTTTTATGCACAAGAACTGTTACACGGACAACAGCGTCCTTGTTGAATAACAGTCGATGTCTTTCTCTTCATAGTAGAGTTAATGTTGGTTAAACATAATTGTTGGGAACTGTAACCGATGTGGATTTGTCAGTAAATTCTCTTTGTAGAAACAATCCCTGTTTGATTTCATGCCTGGCGGTGTAGTCTGCAACCAGGTGTTTTCACGTTGAAATGCAATGCTTTCAAGCTGGCCTCGAGTTGGTATAGGACCAGTCGATTTCCATGATGGTCTGTTAATCTTACGCACATACGCATTGACATGTGAACAAAATTACCATCGATGTTGTCATTCGACGTTAACCGATCCACCATATCATCTGTAAATTCCGCAACATTGTCATCACGTGGCTGTTCAGAATCCATCACTTATATGTAATGACAAATCTTAGATACAGACGCCAAAGATGTCTAAGTTCCCTTCTGGATAGACGTTGAGTGCTTCAAACTGAATTTCATCTTTGGCCACCGATGATGATAATACTGCATATCTGAAACCAGTTCCAGCATTAAAGGTGGTTAATGACTCTTGTGACCATTTTCCAACAACGCCACTGTACATCATCCGCCACCGAATCGAAAGAAGATAAATAAATAGGATCCATATTAGCGCACTTTAACGATGTAAGATTTAGATTTATCAAAACCATCTCCATTATGAGCAAAAACAAGCTGACCACCTGCTTTGTCGTCATCTCTTGTTTGGCTTTCATCAACCAATATTCCTTGAAAAAAAAAATCCTCACGAATTTACTGCACGTATTGGTTGAGGATATGCTTGTTAGCACCTGGGCGGCATTTGTATCCAGATTTTTATTTTGTTTCAGCAGTGGCACTGTCGACGTGGCTTTTGATGGAGGCAAAAGATATGCCAGCGCTTCTCATTCCCTGGTTTTCACTGATTTCAGCCATGGTTTTTCGCGAAGGCTTCTCCCGGCTTCAAAACATCTTTGATGTCCACGTTAGATGTTTGCAATTTTCCGCCAACAAGAACTCGGCTGGAAAACTCAGTCAAATCCGCTCTCGTAGCAAATCTGGTCAGATCCACATTGGTTCCAAGTCTGGTTGCTGCGCTCGCGCGTCCATTAATTTTAACAGGCATTCCTTATATGTTGAGTGTAGTTTCTAAGTGATAATGCAGCGTCGACAAGCTCTTACGAGGTTTGTGAACGTTCGAGTCCGCGCAGTACGTCAGCAATAAGATGTGCGCATATTGGCCCGTCTGTTCGAATTTGCAAAATCAGAGTTTAATAAATGAGCGGTTGTCGTTGAGGGACGCTAGCTCCCCGGGCTAAGCCACCGTGTAATTAATAAACGACTTCACGAGGCTCTGCAAACACGTATAAATCAGAGTACAAAATATGTTTAGCCGTCATCGCGTATGTGACCCAGTGAGATGCGGATCCAGTTGACGAATCCAAAAGTTGACGAAGCCTGTTTCTTACCCGCGGGGGTACAAATTTGTCCAGCATTAAGTCGCCTAAGAGGCACTTGATTGATTTTGTCATCGCGAGCAAAATCAAAACTGGTTAACAGAACTTGGCCCGAGGATATTTTGCGAGTGGTCCCGAGTAGCCGAAGACCTTTTCCTTTTTTTGAGAGGTTATGGTCTCTCAGCGCCTTGTCAGAGCCATTCCGGATGCGGTTACGATGGCCCCTAATGTAGCCGCTTTTTCAACCGCTGAAAACGCAGCTATTATTAGCGCTGGCATTGTCGCAAGGAATGGAAATACTCCACCGCACTTTTGCATTTGGGCCATCGCTGATTTTTATAATTTTAATGTTATTGATAGAACTTGATACCACCAAAAAATGTGTACGGTTGTATTAATGAACGTACTGTGTGATATATACCACGGTATACCGCAATGATATTAGGAGCCAACAATTTAAGGTTCTGGGGCATGGTGTGAAGACCTTTTCAAAATTTCCATATGTCAATATGTTGATCTGATTTATAGCAAAATAGCACCATATTTTATCCATGATATTATTGGCAAAATATGAATTATCTTGAGATAAAATAAAATAAAATTTCTCACTTGAACAGAAAATTGAAATCCCGCTCCCCCGACAATTAAATGACCACTACCTTTTATAGATGAATTTGCTATGTGTATGTTGATTGTTGTATACGTTGTAATTTAAAAACTGTAACTAAAGTGGGGTGATTCAGCTTACACAACATCTGGCACCCTGTAAAATATATTGGGCTGAAATCTGAGAGCTTGCGAATAAAAACCCGAGGTGTTGACACTGAAGCCTATAATTTACTAGCTAATGTACACCATTTATATAATACGCAGGAAACTTTGAGTGGGCTGCCAACACCCGGGCAAGATATTTATCAGATACGATCTGGACAACATAAAACACACTTGCTCAGCAAAAGAGAAAATATTTAGTGGACATGAGGAATTACATAAATTTCAAACCAAAAACAAGTACTGTTAATATAATTAAATTCGCAACAAGATTACTCAGCAATTTCCGAATATAACTTGCTGACGGAAACTACCGAAGTACCAGTACAGCAAAAAGCAGTATTCCGATAATATCGCGCACCTTTAATTTTTATGTGCTTGTGTTTTTGCACATGAATGTAGGTGTTTTCACTGTCACCATTGTATGTGTAATATTCATACTTTCAGTATATAGGAATGCATAAGAATAAAAATCTTACTTTGCTTCTAATGCCAGTGCAATAACGCCAGACGCTAATGCTGCAGACACCGATGAGCCTCTGAATTTCCATGTGCAGTTGTCATGTCTGGGTATCACGCTCTTCGTTGTGATCTTCCACCATGGTTGTAATGATAAGAAATTAACGGTCGTTTGATCATGTTATGAAACACACCGCCTTGTTCAACAATAACTTAAAATATTTGTTTAAAATTTAAAAGTTATTAATTTTCAGCAGCGTAAATATGCGAGAGTTTCATATCGAATACAATACCTTATCACACGAAATACAACATTGTCTAAATGAAGTATATGCTTTTATTCTTTTACACAAATTATGGTATGTTACAGTGGTGTTATAATGTTGCATAACCAATGGCGGCGCGAGGGTTCGAGGCGCACGAGAGCAGTGTTCTCTAGTGAGGCCCCTATTTTGCTACAAGGAACAGTTTCTATGTCAGTTGCCAACCCCCCACCTGCCCCTTCAACATACGCTTTGTAAAGAATAGCCCCAGTTACACGACAATGACAATTTCAGCTGCAAAAAATAAGCTCCAAACCGTGCCCACTTCCCCTGGCGTCCGGGGAAAATTGCCCCCTCCCAACCACCATCACCCCAGCATCCTTGAGCCGTCACTGTTCATGACATATCTGATTACTGTGAAAATGGATGGCTTTTTATCTCCGTTTCTCGCTAACAGTATGTAGAGCGTAAAGGAGTACTGTGAAATTAATAGTCTACTTTAACGCTAGAGTATTTTTATTTTCTTTTCTTGTCTCAATAAGGAAAATCATTTGATCTCTCTGATATAATGTAAGCAGTCCTAAATTTTGTTCAGAATTCATGATTTTGTTTCTTTTTTGTATTTCCCCATTTTAGTCTATGTTGGAATACCGTACATTTGAATCAAGGGCGGAATAATTTTTCCTTCGTCTGCCCACACTGAGGGTTTCTAGAGCATCATCCCACAATATTATCGAAAGTACTATTATTATTATTATTATTATTATTATTATTATTATTATTATTATTATTAACTGAGGTTTATTCTTCCTTGGATTCTTCTGTTAATCCAGTTTCTAGTTCCACTCCTTCCTTTTATAGTACTTATTACAGCATGTACAAATTATGTTTATGTCCATTTTACTTTCAATCTATTCCAAATTATCTTTCTTGATATAATGATCGTGTGCTTTTTTATACCCTCTACTGTCAAACTAGCAACAACTTTTATGTGTAAGTCTGCGAGATCATGTTTAGCACAAGGGCCTTCAAATCCCACGCCCAACACCAAACAATAAAGGAAAATTCGGACACAAACGAATATATTATTCTTATGTTGTGTATATGTATTTTGGAGGATATACTTGAAGGTGATATAAACTAAAGTCAAACTTTCATTCATAAAATTTAAAATGTGAGGATACTACTCATAATGATAATGGTACCTACCAATTTTGAGCGAAAGTCGTCTCCACCTTCCCCGAAGGCGGTTGCTAAGACGCACGGACAAAGTTCAGTATAATTAGCTTTATTTCCATCAAATCCAACGCTTCCTATCGTTATGGTATCTATGCTTCTGGCATATCCGTTCCTGTTACAGTGGGCTTCTGATCCGCCATTGCCCGATGGAAATATATACATGGATCCCTTTCCATTCCTACCCTGTGAAGGTTGTGAATGAAACTGTAATTTATGGTGATGTTGTATCGTACTGACTGAATCAATGGTTTCCTATCCAAGATAACCTAATATAAATGACAGTCAAGTAAATAGTTTGCTACAAATGGTATTTCTAAATAAAATACCCCCTTCTTTAAATTTTTGTAACAAAGAGGACAATGGTATGAAAGAATTTAATGAAACTTTCGAGCCAAAGTGCTATAAACCCTGCATTCGTGGCGAGATGGTATTGTATTATGGTCAGCCAGTATGCGTTAGAAAGGCTGTATAAATTATAACAGATGCTTTACAAAGGCTGCAGAGATCATAACAGATGATATACAAAGGCTGTAGAGATTATAACAGATGATATACAAAGGTTGTATAGATTATAAAATATGCTATACAAATGCTGTAGAAATATAACATATGCTAAACAAAAGCTGTACAGATTGTAACAGATGCTATACAAAGGCTGTAGAGGTTACAACAGATGATATACAAAGGCTGTAGAGGTTATAACAGACGCTATACAAAAGCTGTAGAGATTATAACAGATGATATACAAAGTTTGTGCATGTTAACCAGATGCTACACAAAGATTGTAGAGGTTATAACAGATAAAAAAAATATAGCGCCATGCTATTAAAAAGTAAGCTTTGATTTTTCATTTTGAAAACAAAATACATAACAGATTACAAATAATGAACTTTGTCAATTCTTCTACTGTAATTTCTCTTCGATAACTTTACAACGGAGGCGTTTGAAAAATACCTGTTTAGCACCTTCCGTCAAAGCCTTCTGTGCTGCACTTCCAAGGCTTTCGTATACTTCGCTCTGATAACCAAAACTACTGGAATATATGTCGACTTCGTTTCTCTTGTAAGACAGACCTCTACCAACTTCCGCATCAAATGCTTGTCCGTATATATTAAATAATCGGACGGCTGTAAGTAAATCCAAAATATTTTCTTAGTGGAGCTAAAAGAGGCATACTATTCTATGAACAATAACAAGTAGAATTAAATGAAATTCGTTCTTTGTACAGCAACTACCAATATGGACCTTTTACTCTTTCAGATCTTATATCATAGTTTTATGTAATATACTACTAGAACGTCTGAAACTAATTAGCCAGTTGTGACCAACTATATGGTTGGGGTGGGGTGCTCCCAATATTTTATTGAAACTATTATAGAAGTCCCACCCAGGTTCTGTTTTGTTGGAAGTTAAATTTAGTGAAAGATAGACGTAAAGCTCCGAGCCCCAGTCAGCAATGCCGACGGTTACATGGTTAAATATACAAAAAAGGTTGAAATTCAATGAATAACAATTTAATAACAGTTCAATAATCAAATGACTCAAATTTCCAATTATACTGTTTCCGCTCGACCCTTTAATAAGCCTAGTGCATCACTTGATTAGCAGTGTGAGATTGATTTCCACCTGTCCTTGTATTTCTACTCATCTGTTGTATCCTTTTTCTCTCTTATTTCTCCCAATTCCTTCTCCTCTTCCTCCCCGACCTTCTCCAAATTCCTTCTCCTCCTCCTCGACTTTCTCTAGACTCCTCTTCCTCCTCCACTTTCTCCCCCACGACTAAACTCCTGTCGACTTCGACTGTCTCGGCTACAGTCTCAGTTCCGTCTCCAACTCTTGAAGACTTGGGACCCAATGGGACCGGAAGTTCTCAGTTCCCTAAAAAGCTTCCTTTTCGAAGCTTTGTCTTTTCTTTGAATCTACCTCTAGGTTCTGCCGCCAGATTAAGAGTGGCTTCTTTCTCGGAGTAAACCCTATTGATCTACAATCCTTCCAGGCGAATACTAAATTGCCCTTACGATTTCGGAAGGTATCATTCGGGTCTGCATTGTAATCATGTCATCTATCTCAATTTTGATTAGATATCGCTGTGGACCGATTCAATCAAACTTAACGGACAATGTCCCTCTCGCTCTCTGTCAACGTGGGAGACGGATAAGAACACGCCTCATTCACCCCGTGGACTTTCCTTTTGATCCTTGAACTAATATTTAACATACAGGTGTGATAACGGCAAGCCTTTGTTAAATAGTATCACCGGTCGCCTCTGCCGATTCATGTTTCCGGTCTCGGGCTGGTCATGGTAACCTTGCGTAAGAGTTCAACACTAACCCCGTGGCAATCTTTAGAGATCAAACACAAGGCCGCGGTAATATTCCCAAGACAGGTAGATTATAGCTTATACATGACTTTATAGCTGGGACTTAGCAAACATGACACCAATTTGGAAATAAAAAGCACCGATAAAATTCTCCCCTTAACTGTTAAAGAAAAAATACAAATTCATCATAACAAACAACCAGTAATTAAAACAATTTAAGTATAATACTGCAACAATAAGAAGATAATTTGGTTTTGGTGTTTTATGGCACAGCAACAGATATAAGTTATTTAGTACCGAGGCAACTGCAGTAAAGTGCTTTGCCCAAGAACAGGCAACGATAGCTGTCCCAGGCTGGTCCGAGGTTTGATCACGCTAACCACTGAGCCACCGCGGCTCATCAAGAAGAAGAAGAAGAAGAAGAAGAAAAGACGAAGAAGAATGAGAGGTACCTTTTATTTCTACCTAGTGTGCAGCATATTTTTGATATTCTGTAAAATGCTTTTCAAATATTGCGCAATATTTATACTTTGAATACACTCTTACTTTTCTTAACATTGATATTAATATTAAGATAAGATAAGAATTCTTTATTTCCGACTGCATTTTCCGGATTATGATCAATTCACTGACTGATGGCTGGATGGGCTTTAACTGTACATCACGACAGGAATGGTTATATCGTGCAAAGGCGAGTGGAGTCTGTTGTCTCTCTCAGAGTCACACAATGGCGACTCGACCTAATTTAGGCAAGATTTGACCTCGTACCCTTTTAGTCATAAATATGATAAGTTTACTACTGATCCATAGCTTATCTGTAGCATATTGAAAAAAAAAAATTAAAATTAAAATAAATAAAACATATAATGGCGGCTGAGCAAAGTAAACGTGTTCTTCACTTCAAGTCAATCTATCCATCAATTTAAAATCATTTCATAGTAAAGATAAATATCATTCTAAATTCTGAATGGATGCATCAGGTCTGTGAAAGAAAGTGGATATCAGATACTGTATATACTCTCATAAACGTCGAGTACAACTGCAAATAACATAGGCCCTGATCTTCTGGCACATTATGCGACGGCAGGTCTGGGTCTGAGCAGTTTGCAGTTGGATTGGTCTTATAAGCGAGTATATGCGGTATTTCTGATTTTGTTGTTCGTGGTGAAATGTATCTAAAATGACGCGAAAATTACTGATTGCATATTTTTAGTCCCTTTCCATTATTAATAATTGGCACCTCTCCGGTGGCATAGTGGTTAGAGGGTCCGCCTCGGATGCGAGAGGTCTCGGGTTCGAACTCCGGTCGAGTCATACCAAAGACTTATAAAAATGATACCAACAGCTGCCTCGCTTGGCGCTCGGCATTAGTTATGACTGGTCGGCCTGTTTGTCAGGATAATGTGTTACGTATATTTACTTAAATTGCTTGTGTGTTAGTTTTAAAATTCTTTTTTATTTTATTTTTGTTTCATTACATTTTATTGTAATGATTATTGCAGGGATTCGAAATTCTTTTTCAGTAATTCTGTTTATCTAAGATGTAAAACGTATTACATTTGCAATATTTTTAGTTTACCTTGGTCCGCGGTAGTGTAATCGCTACGCGAGAACGATTGGCTATTGCCAAGGTCATTTCGTCTAGTCTGGATAAACAATGTGTTATTTTAAAATTTATTTCAGAGTGATAGGAGATAGGGGTTCTTCCTAATGACGAATTGCATCTTTCTTATTTCGTGTTTCAAGTGTTAGGAGACCTCGTAGTCTGTCTCGCGAGAACGGGATGATAATTAGGGTAGATATAATACTCTTCCCGAGCGCTTATCAGTCAGTTGTATTCCTGATACCTAGAACGCCGGATAGGTTATTTTATTGTTGAAACCAGATTATTTTTGAAATTCATTTGTGTTTGGAATTTAATAATTTATTCCCTAGAAAACCAAACGAGTGTACTGTTTTATAAATTCTGGGAGAAAGAAATTCAGTGGAAATTTATTCTGGAATTATTCAGAAACATAAACTGTGATTCAATTGAGGAATTGTTGATATTTTGTACAAGGACCACATCTGACGTCATCGCCTTCCTTATTGGAACGTCGTCGAGATTCGAACTTGGATTCTAATAGAACTATTTAGTGATAGGACTTGTATTTTTCATTCTTAGGATTAAATTTTGGATTATATTCACAAACCGTAAGTCCTATTTTCCAATTTTTACATTGTTTTCTAGGGAAATAAATTATTTTGTTAAAATATACAAAGCTTGTTGTCTTCACTCTTTTCTCTTGTTATTATTGTACGAGCCTACACGTAACAAATGTGACTGGGTGGGACATGATGTTACATGTCTGCTGCATGATGCCCCAGTGCTAGACATCACTATAAACTACCACACTGCAGACATCGTAGCTGTATGACCGAAATATTGTTAAAGCTACGTTAAAAATCCAAATCTCACACACACACACACACATTAATAATTGGTCCATTTCGAAAATTAATAATTGGCGACACTGCTTAGTCATGAGCTAAATTATCACGTTAGCAAGTAAAAAAATTGATTGAAACGAGGTAACGACTTATATCCTCGGAGCCTATGAAAAATTGAATGTCGAAAACGGTATTTATATGCTGAAATAGATATATCTTTTCAAGTCATTATTTCTTATATGAAAGATATAGATAACACCAATAGAATGTTTTAACCTCCTGTTATTGCATGGTAGGCCACTCCATCACCGCAGATATTATTTCCTTTCTCACCAGCGATAAGTCCAGCACACTGAGTTCCGTGACTATAAAAAACAGAGAAGAAAATTTTGAATCCCGTCTTTTCTCACGCAAAAGGCTTCTCCCAAAATACAAGTAACATAATGTGCCATTTGTGATGGCAATTTTATATTATACTCGGGAAAAATGTTTGATTGAAAGAAACTTTTTGAAACCATACAAATGAAAATTGGCTACTTTTTCATGGTCGTTTTTTCCATGCAAAATTATAAATCTATATTTCAGAAATGGGACGAGTGAGACTTCGATGTAATAAGAGATCCTCCAAATGTATATTCTATATAGCAGGTCATCATTTTCAAGCAACTAAATTAGTTAAAAATAATAACAAATATTTTGTAATAATACTGTAGAGATGCGAAACAGATACAAGCGGAATATTCCTTTGCAACTCAGTTTGAACATTTGCAAATGGATAATAGTCCTTACCGTTAAACAGAGAGATGATAAGATACATAAACCATAGATATACATATCCACGAGCCAGAAACAATTCTCATGAAACGCTCAAAGCACCCTTTTGAAGAAAGGAAGAAGTAAACTTCATGCTATTAAGACAGGTCTATCTGTACAATATTCTAGATGCCCTAATGATAAATTTAATATGATAACAAAGTCACCGTATCCAATGAATCTAATGACAATGTCACTGTATCCAATGACTCTAATGACAGCGTCACTGTATCCAATTAATCTAATCATAGTGTCACTATATCCAATGACTCTAATGACACTGTCATTGAATCCAATAACTCTAATGACAGTGTCACTATATTCAGTGACTCTAATGGCAGTGTCACTATATTCAATGACTCTAATAATAGTGTCGCTGTATCCAATGTCTCTAATGACAGTGTCACGATATCCATGGACTCTAATGACAGTGTTACTATATCCGGTGACTTTAATGATAGTGTCACCATATCCAATGTTTCTAATGACAGTGTTTTTACATCCAATGACTCTAATGACAGTGTCACTATATCCAATAACTTTAACTATACTGCCATTATATGCAAAGACTTTAATAACAGTGGGATTTTATTCTATGACTCTAATATCCATGCCACTATATTCAATAACTCTAATAGCAATGTCACTCTATCTAATGATTCTAATAGCAGTATCAAATTATAATTGGATATCGACTGTTTAGAAGCAGAGGTTTATTCTTACTGAATGTCTTCACGTTCCGAATATTCGACATATGGATTACAGCTCCTTTCACCAGACCAAGCGTCACAGCACATTGATTTGTCCTTTAAAAAACATATGAAAAACATATTTACTAGACCTAACAAACTGTTATCGTAGATACATGGCGTCATATTCGCTCAATGTAAAGTCTTTGAAATGTTAGCAATTGTCATTGTTCAGTGCGTATTATAGTATAGTACAGTATCTTGTGAACTGTGATTGAATCAGTCATCTCCGTTCTATATTACTCACAAACAACAGTATTACTTCGATTTAAGTTCACAAAAGAGATTATTACATCAGTCTATGGATCCAGCCGTTCAGCCAAGTCAATCGACCATTGAATCGCAGTACCTTTTCTTCCAAGTAGCGGCCATCCAACCATCCATCCATTCAGACAGACAGACAAACAGTGGCTGAATGGTCTAAAGCATTCGCCTTTACCATTCACTGCCATCTCACTTCTCTCCACGTGGATTCGAGTCTAGGAGTGTGGGTATGTGAGAAAGCTTGCATGTAGCTTCTCGCGGGTCGGTGGTTCTTATCAGGTTTTCCCAGGTTCTTCCTCCATCAGTTATACTGGCTGCCATGTATAAGCCTATCCTGCGCTGAGAAATGGCTTTAAACCCAAAACAACAACAACAACAACTAGGCCATTAGATGATTCACTTGCATGTAATGTCATGCACAACCCCACAAAATGAGAACAAAACACACCTGGAAACTCACTACACATAGGGTCATTTTTCACGTCACGCATGCTATCCTAGTAAATAATTACCTCAAAGCTGTCGACTTATTTCTGAATTTTAAATCTTTGCTGCCCGACCAGTTTGATTAAACTCAGATCTCCAATGCCCTACGTGACGATTTGACAGCGACCGCTTAGTGGTCATGTTTTGGTGACCGATGTTATTACCATAATCGCTAATTTTATCAGCCAATCATATCAAGTATTATATTCTTGGGAGACTGAGCAGCATAGCTGAAGAGCGTCAATGTGTGCCGAACGATTTGATTCACTTTCAAATTTCTGGAAGTTGTATTTCATTTGCTAATTCAAAGGTCACCAGAACATGACCCCTAAGTGGTCACTGTCAGATCTTCACGTAGGACAGTGGAGATCTAATTTTAATGTGATTGTATACCAGATAAGACCATTGCTAGACCAGGCCATATATTTCATGGAGATACTCAATGGAGTCCGACTAGTCGATTGCTATCCCATCGCATATATCTCATAGAGATTCTCGTTGGAATTAAATAGTCCATTTATTCTACTGGAAAAGTCACTACAATATCTAGATTTGCATCGTGTATGTGGAAAGAACAGAGGAACACGAACTAATCTCATAATCTATGATAGTATATACTTGACGAATAATATAAACTTACAAAATTGTTCTCAAGGTCTGGATGTGTATTATCCACACCATTGTCAACAATGAGAATTCGGATATTTTGCCCTGTATAATTCTGTTTCCAGGCTTTATAGACTCCAAGGAAATGTAGAGGGTCACGTCGTTCTTTCTGAGGTAACTAGTATGGGAAAGTTGGAAATAAAAAATCTAAACATTAGATATCTTGGAATATGTAAAATAAATCCCGAAATTACACTTTATTCACAGATTATGAAAATGAAACCAAACAAGAATATTAAGAATTGAATCGGATGTACTTTGAAATAATATTTACTTTCTTTGTTTTCAAGATAACACACACACACACACACACACACACACACACACACACACACACACACGCACACACACAATTATAGCAGCTTGCATAACAATTACGTCAAATTCTTTGGTTGCAAAATATTTTGAAATTATAATGAACCCACTCCATGACGACTATGCTAAAGCTCTAGTAAGTATAAAATATCAATACATTACTAATTTCCTGTTCAGTTAAAACATATATTTCACTTTTTGCGTCTCTGTCTTTGTCTGTGTTATTTATTCCCATTTGAGGATGGGTTTGATTTAATATAACAAAATAAAGCATGTTTCATAACATACAAGGCTTCGACGTATTTTTCTTCTGTGTTCAAAGCAGTCAGGTAGAATTTCTTCTGGTAAGAGCCTTTGCAAACACTGATGCTCCATTTTTTTAACCTGAAAAATATAACAGAGAAAAACAGATCGAGAAAGGCTCCCCAAAAAGATATTTCATTTTCTCAGATTAACAGTTATGACTAATTATGTAAAATCAATCGATTTAATTAATATATGCATTACTAAGATAAAAAGCCCATTTCAAGAATTACAGTTGTATGTGTGGCCTATCAGCTATGAGATTCTCGCTCTATTTAAAATGGCTTGCTTGTTAGTGGAGAGATTATTAAATGGAAGTCTGTATATTACACTGCCAAAAGGTGCTTTGTGGAATTTAGATATAGCCTATCTATATAATTTGAGAAAAGAATAAGTTTTCGATATTTTCACACAAAATCTACTTGAATAAACTTCATCATAGTCAATGTATAAAGAAATTGTGTTAAAACGTTACAAAGAAAATTTTAGACTTATAAGCTCTGAGCAATCGCCAATATTCAGGATATGATTAGATGTTTACAATCTACACACAAAAAATTGGGAATTCAGACGGCATTTTGTTTCAGTACATATTGGACATAGATGCCTGTCTTTTAATCCAGTGAATAATAAGTCATTTGAAATGTAAGCTATACAAGCTCCAAGAGGGTGACTGAGAAAGGTAAAAACCTTTTGTAATCAAGATCTGCCTCCGGTCCATTATGAATCGTACTCCACCTCCTGTCTTCGAAAATATTTACCTGGCACAATTACAATCTCGTCAATGAGTATTTCATCTTTTCATACCATACAATTTTCTAACCAAACCTTGAAACCTTGTTCCGTCTGCGCAAACTTTTTTAATTTTAATTTGGGAAAACAAAGTAGTCAACGGAGTAAGAACTGTTAAAGAAATGTTAGTATTTGCAGATGGAGTAGCCTAACATAGCATCGAAAGGTGCATGGTTTTGACGTGGATGTGCACGTTGGTAAAAATAAAAGTCGGTACATCTCTACTGTATGCAATGTGCAAGATACCAACTGCTGTGATCAGTAAAATTAAAATATAGGGAATAAAACTAGTGACAAACTTCTCTGAGTCATAACAATGTAATGTAAGACTTTAGCAATTT
>JAECUM010045682.1:0-29548 GCA_016617855.1 Megalonaias nervosa
TCTCTCTCTCTCTCTCTCTCTCTCTCTCTCTCTCTCTCTCTCTCTCTCTCAATATCTATATTATGGGCAATATATGTATCCAATCAGCAATTTTATTACATTCTGAATTAACTGAAACTAATATTTCCTTTCTGATCACAATTATGTGTGAACAATTAACTAGTTTCAACTTGATCGAAATGCACGAGAAGTTCTCGTGAAGTTCACCTTTTTTACTGCTTTGCGTCACAAAAATCTGCCGGTATTATCAATTACTTAAAATAATAATGGTCTGCCTAATGTACTAATCTAACATGAAATTAAAAGACTCATTTTCTCTTTGATAAATCTAAAAAGTGTTCCACGAGGAGTCGTAAATACACGTCGATAATTAAGCCAATTGTTCACTAAATGCCAAAACTGTACATTAACCGCTGTCTCTACATCCTTCGTGCTAGTTTTATAGATGATAGAGAAATTGTTACACATGGCACAATGGGCTCCATGCATGAAATAGCTTATCCACTGATAATTGCACTCGCGTTCTTTGTAACCCAACCCAACCCCCCTCGCCCACACAAAAAGTCCTAATTTGATGAGCTTGATAGCTACTTTACTAATATCTCTAGTCCCAACTCAGGAACAAGTAACCATTATGAAGTACATAATACATCTCTCTCTCTCTCTCTCTCTCTCTCTCTCACACACACACACACACACACACACACATCCGAAATTAGTTAGTTTTCGTCCTTGAAAAGGAATTTTTCAGTCTGTTACTTCTGAAAGGTGAATATTGAAGGTATGCAGACATCCCAGTCGAAACTGTACAATCAAATTACTCCAAAAATCGTTGCATAAAGTAAACATTCTATTCATGTGTACTATTTAATTGAGCTGTTGTATTACTTTCTGCATATCACATGTTGTTTGCTTTTATGGTCTAAATGGTTTCGGTTCACTTTTGGTGTTTTACGGCACAACAACACAAGTAGGTTGTTTAGGACCAAGGCAATGAGAGAAAAGGACCTTGCCCAAGAACAAACCACGGTAGCCAACCAGGACTGATCCGATGGCATCATTCGAACCTGGTCCCTTTCGACCGCGAGTCTGACATGCTAATCACTGATTTACCGTGGTTCCTATGTATATATTTGTATTATATTGTTGTGATATATATAAAGACTGCTAGCACATCATCACAATTCAGGCTACTGGCGCATTATCACGTTTGAGACTACAGGCACATAAACACATTCAATATTTGAAAGTTATCTGGAATACCACTGGAATTCAGTTGGAACGTTATACATTTGGACTAGTGATAAAACTGTTAGGCTATTTGGGATTTTATTCACAGCACTGTATTTGTATATTTGTATTCTAGGGGAATAAATTATTTGTTGAAGTTTACAAAACTTGTCGGTTCTCGCTCTTTTTTGTTACTTAGTTTAAGACCATAGAATTGTAACACACCCCAAAGTGTGATCACACATAGAAACATATTTTTAATATAAGATCTACCGTTCTGCCCCATATCTTCCCCCACATGTAAATCTACGGCGTAATCTTATGAGCTGTATGTGTCCCCAATCGACACATGTAACTACTGTTATGTATATTTAATTTATATTGTTTATTGACTTTTCTTAATGATTATAGGTTATGTACATCTGTATTTTGTAATTGAACTTGTCCAAAATTAGGTTTATGGTATACCTGAACAGTGACATTAATTTTGTAAAGAATACTTAGTTAATATTTGTCTGTTGGAATAGATTACATTTTTTTCAGATAATTATTAATAGTAAACATGTTTACTTCAATCTGAGTTAAAGATACATTCTTGATTCTGACCCTAAACCTCCAGAATGGAAATTTCCTATGACAGAGTATTTTCAGAAAATGGTAATTGAGACCTAGGTCAAATAGAAAGGTATACAATCTTATTTACCTTGGAATTATTCATTCTAGCCTTAACAGCCGAAGCAGAATCAGTGTTATTTTGTCTTCAATTTTGGATTATATTATTGTGAAACATTAATAGACTGTTAGCACATCGCCACACTCCAGACCTTTGGCACATTAGCACGTTCGAGGCTATAGGTACATCAACACATTTAATATCGGAATTTATCTGAAGCACCACTGGAATTCAATTGGTACTTACAATGAGCATAAAAGATCCGAACGTTTATTACAATGAGTTTTCTTTACAATTAGACGGTTAAAATTACGTCCTATGCACGCGTGAAATGTAGGAGCTTCGGCTCTCTGGGCCACCGCCAAGGATTCTATCCCTCAGACCCATGCCTACTTATGTAAGTACCCACCCAGCCCTTTCGATATTCCTGTACCAGCCTCTGCTCTGCTCTCTCTCTCTCTCTCTCTCTCTCTCTCTCTCTCTCTCTCTCAATCTAGTAAGAACATTTTTAACTGCTGCAATTACACACTTTAGAAACGAAACTGTCTTTCATTGTTGCAGTAGCATACACTGGCGAAGAAAATGACTTTTATTCCTACAGTAGCCCACACTTTAGCGAAGAAACTACCTTTATTGTAGTTGTAGCACACAATTTAGCGATACATATATCATGATTTGTATTGTTTCAGTAACACATTTTTGTGAGGAAAGAGCCTTTTATTGTTGCAGTAGCATACAATTGAATAAAAAACACTTTTGTTGAGAAAACGGAACTGTAACGCTGAATTGTATATTTGGGATATCAGATAGTAAATAACTGAGTGAATGGTCACTGCGAACGATGTGTTGGATACTAGATAAATGGGTGCCTGAAAATCCAAAAGAGTGTTAAGATTACCGGGTATTAGTCACGCCAAATGGTGTGTTGATGGTATAGTGTGGGTCTTAGACAGTAAATAACTGGGTGATAGTCACTCGAAACGGCGTGTTGATTAGTAGATAACTGGGTATTGGACAGTAGATCACTAGATATTGGATAGTCGATAAATGTGTGTTGAATAGAATATGGCGCTTATACACTAAATTTTCCGTTCGGTTTTGTACTGCCCACATATGTTAAACTACAGACATTTTTAACATTGCATTTCCTGTTTGATTTCAGTTTGACCATACAGAGGCCAACACATGATAAGCATCTCGATACTTTTAACATTACAGTTCTTGTAAGAGACCACAGAGGCCACCTCAACCACAACCACCATCCCACCCAACCCGCCATTATAAATTCCCGTCGGAGGTTATATCGGTCCACAATTTTAAATCTATGGACATATTTTTAAGATTACATTTCTCTCTGTTCCTATAAATCCTAAATATGGCGGCCTAGTATTAAATTTTCTTTGCCCATAGAGTGTCCCTATTGGCCTATGTTAAATTCACATTGCCCATTGAGTATCCCTATAGGCCTATGTTAAATTCACATTGTCCCCGGACAGTCACATAATGTTAAACCTATGGACTAATGAATTCACCAAGTATTCGATTATTGGCAATATCGGATGTTAAGCTAGCTTTTCCCACAATCAACTCAGCATGACTTTAGCAACAATCATCTCCCTTCGTTCTATTACGATGAGCTCTAATTAATTCATTTATATTCACTTTTGGTTGCTGTTTAAGCAGCGAAGTTGCTCCAACCGAGTTAAAATATTTGCATTTTGCTTGTTACTTTTTTTTAGGGTTGGGTTGGCGGTGGCGGTTGTGGCGGGGGTGGGGTGGGGTGGGTTAAATTGTAAGTTTAAAAAATCAGTCAAAGACAGTAGCAAATGGATCAGAATTTTTCCTTTATATGATAATAATAATAATAATAATAATAATAATAATAATAATAATAATAATTTAACGATCATAACAAATTTGGTCATGAAAGACCCATCAGTCATGTTGTCCTCAATATTTTAACGTATTATGTGATAAGAAGAAAAAATTCACTTAATCACACTCCTGTATCCTCGCACACGTACACAGATTTAAAATGAATTAATATGTATAACTTTACTGTTTAACAGATACACATTTCAGCATATCTGAAGTCGTATATACACATGTAAAGAAGGAATAGTCACAGCAGACAAAGCAGACAACATTTCACAGCCTTTCCTTAGAACATTAACTGGCTTGTTTAGGAAGTGATTTTTTTTTTTTAAGAAACGATGACAAAATCGAGATGTCGTTTGGGATCAGTATGGCTATATATTTTCTTTAGCAACGAACCACTGTGTGCATCGATGGCAAAATGACGCTGTACTGGATAATTGAAAATTTAGTTTTAATTTATAACATCGTCAACCATGCAAACATGTTTATGTTTAACGTGTATCACTTGTGCGTTAAGAGGAAGGAACTAGCCTTAATCCTCCATCTTTTTGTCTGATGATATTTAAGTTAGTAGGGCTTATTAAATTTTTTTATTCAAAACGTCGTTAACTCTCTCTCTCTCTCTCTCTCTCTCTCTCTCTCTCTCTCTCGTACGTTTCATAATGACTTGCTGTAAGTCGAAATTGCTGATGTTTACGCAAATATCTAGAACCATTATACTTTTGTTCTTCTTTCCATCCACGCATTTAATAGCGTATATCACTTATTATATTAAATCAAAAGCATAGTGCTGCTGTATTCAAACTTGAACCGAGTCACTATGCATTTTTACAGAGAGACAGAAAGAAACGAAAACACTGATAAGGTACACTCAGTGACCTTTTCTAATGTGTGATGATGTGGGTGGGTGGGTTGTTCAACAATACAAACGACGCCTTCTTTTGGGTTGCAATAGTCTGTCAGTGTCCTGAGTCTAGGTTTGTACTTGTCGCCCAAACTGAACATAAAAACTATCTGACTGAAGAATATGTTACAACATTACAAGACATGTTAAATTCAACACACCAAATTATGGTTTAACAAAGTGACAAACAACTGTAACTGCTCTCAACAGCTAGCAGAGAATATAAGATCATACATAGTACGATAAACAAAACATACATCTAACACGTGAACAGATCTTGGATAAAAAAAAGTCGGTCGGTGTAAACAAATATCTTGGTAGGCAAATTTGTAGCATTTGTCACCCAATCTAGCTGGCTTGAAAATAAAACGTTTTGCATGTCAGTAATGTTTTCTTTTTCCAAGGTGACAACATTACATTTAGCCCCCACCCCCCAAAAATTAAACCTCTCTTGGATTTCCTACAGAATTTATAATGGATATGTTTGTGTTTGCAAACAGGTTCCCTGTTCTTCAAGGTGTATATGTGTATGCATTCATATTGTTTACTTCTTTCCCTCCTCTGGTAGAAGTATAGGGATCAAAAGAGTAGTATGAAAATGGTAATTTTGTGTAAAAGGAGATGGGGGTTGACATAATTTTTTTTTTTTTTTTATAAGGGAATGATATGATGGTAAGTGAATAGAGGAATTAATTTTTGATCATAAGAAATTAAACTTTTATGCACTCTGCTCTTACCCTGTGCTGACGAAGAACTATGAGTAGTAGGTTAGTTGTTGTAGGGATATTGGATATTATGGGTAGTGGGTAATGGATAATAGGCCACTGGGGGTCGATTTGTAAATGTAGTTTTAACATTAAATTTCCCGTTAGACCATATACTTTTATACATTTCGTTTACCTCTTATTCTCATAAAGCGACACTATGGGGTCATAATGCTACTTTCTCGTCTTAGACCCTATATTTTTCTATATTCCTTTCATGTCCATATTCCTAAAAGCGCCAATATAAGGTCATGGTGCTAATATAATGTTGGACGCTGTAATTCTCTCTCTCTCTCTCTCTCTCTCTCTCTCTCTCTCTCTCTCTCTCTCTCTCTCTCTCTCTGAAAGTGCATAATTTTAGATAAAAGAACTATGAAGGGAGTTGGGGGAGACTGGATAGCTCTTCAAACCTACCTTATGCAACCTCTTTCTAACTTGAGGAGCAGCCTTTTGTTTTAGGAGAGCTTATACGAGGAGCGAGTCTTGTCATTTCTAAAATTTTTACATCAGCATGTATTTACTATTTCATATAACAATGCAGTGACAGCTAGAGTAGAATTTACACATCAATAAACTGTAAAAGTGTGCATGGGACTTAGAATCATGTTAATTTTTTAAGTAAAAAATAAATGTGTAAATGGTGTATGTGAGTTGGCACTAAATGCTCAGCGATTTATTATCTAATTTTTTTCAGCTTAATACATGCACTAATTTGCACGATTAGTTCTTCCAACAGCAAGGCGTTTCTCCAAAACATATCTACATTTGAATGCAGAAAACGTGCCCTCACAATTTTACCGCATGTCACCCTATTCAATGACATTATATATATATATATATATATATATATATATATATATATATATATATATATATACTCTCTCTCTATATATATATATATATATATGTGTGTGTGTGTGTGTGTGTGTGTGTGTGCCTGTGTGTGCCTCTGTGTGTGTGTGAGTGTGTGTGTGTGTGTGAAATGGTTTGGGATATCCTAACTTAACTGCACTTGAGCGAAACTTTGTCCATTTATCTCAGTTGCTAAAGTGAACCTTTATGGAGGGGGACTACCGCCATAATTATATGTGTTTATTTTCTGATCTTCCTTGATACATTATTGTAAATGGCTGCTTGCATGTGCTGTTTTCATAGTTCTATCCATGTATATTGTATTCTTCATTGATGCAAATTGTACGTGGCAGTTTGCAAGTGCTACTTTCCTTCTGCATTATTGTCAATGGCTGCTTGCAAGTGCTACATTCATAATTCTAGCAATGAATTTTCTATTCTTCATTGATGCAAGCTGTAAATGGCTGCTTGCAAGTGCTTAGATCTACTTTCCTTCATTGTATCTTGCCAACTACTGAACTGATCATGTAGTTTGTCGTATGGAAAACGCTATGTCACTTATTGCAAGTTTTTTATATTATGTTTATAAACTTGCCATATTAAAAATTATATTATTCCAACTGCTATTTTCATACAGATCTGGCCTTGCAACAATGTAAATACTAAGTTTTATCAGTATCGTCTTTGTTGTCCAACTCATGTCGCCATCTGTTGTCATAATGGCATACTAGAGATTAACATGGCATTATGGCAACAGACGGCGCTCTAAATTTCTAAAGTTTTTCCTTTACCAGAAATAATTAATGCTCCCCATGGAGCTTTACGGCATTCATTTTGTGTCGATAAACATTTTACCTCTTTCAGTCCCTTTTTTAAAGGCGTACGTTTGCAACGAAGTTTTAATCGTTCTCTAAAACCATGCGCTTTCTCGAAGATCTCAGTGATTTCTAGCACCTTAGGAAAACAAAAACACATACACTGCAGCAGGGTGGTCCATCTTCTTCAACCCCAGTTTTGACGCACTTAAGTATTTACTTTCACCGTTTAAGAAATCTACTTCTTAGTGATATCTCTCATTCCTTTGGAAACATTACTTATTTTAGCAAAGCAAGGATCAGAAATGACAATGATATATTCCCTCGTACTCTCGTAACGAACTTTCATCAGACGACCCCTGGTTGTAAGGATCGTATGGTACGTCACCCATTCTAACGCACCTTACAGACTTTATCTTTTCCTGTGATACTATTGTACATAAGCTCCGACGAAAATATTTCAGAGCAACATCAATGGCACATTAAAAAAAAGTTTATAGGTAAAATGATATTTAAACAAAGTAAGCATTCCTAAAGGTGTTCTTATTCTTATCACATCTTCATTTTGGAACATATTTTGTCGAAAAAGCCGAAATAATCAAGTTTTGGAAAATCATGTTCGTATCATGATAAAAATGTTTACTTGCGATTAGAAGTATTAGATTTAGTGTATGATTGTTTTCCAATACTTAATTTGTATTGTGTATGATTGTTTTCCAATACTTAATTTGTATTGTTAATGTACAGAACCTCAGCCTTTGAATGTATTAAAAAAATTTAAAAATTAACAAACAAAAAGGCTTTAAAACTGGTTTGCATCCTTTAAAACTTTTGTCCTTAAAAGTGGAAATAATTAGAGACAAAAGACATAATTAACAGGAGATATTACTTCTATTTGTTGTAACTCTTACCATTATCAAACCAATTAAAAATAATAAACTGGTTAAAGAATTTTAACAATATAAATATAGCACCATTAGGTTCTAATTATTCAGCTGCTCTCTGTCACATTAAAGATTTAAAAAAAAAAAAAAATTAAAGAATTTTTTAAATATCAATGTAGTGACGCATGATTCCGACTTATTAAGTGTACTGCTCTTTGCAACATAAAAGTAGTTTAGTGAATTATCTGTGATTAGAGAGAGAGAGAGAGAGAGAGAGAGAGAGAGAGAGAGAGAGAGAGAGAGAGAGATATTGCACCAAAACTGCATATTTCATTAAGTTATTGTAATTGTATACATGTATCCTGGGTCGATGAGCGTGTTTTGGGATAGTCTTAGGGTCTTTCCTTCAGCAAGTATCAACAAGAGAAGAAAAACTCTACTGATCTTACTCGATAATTATACAGGGTAGAATTTTACTGATCACTGTCTTTTTATTTGGTTTGATTTTATTTAATTGCCTACGTGTATCCTGGGTAGTGGAGGGTGTTTTGGGAGAGTCGTTTGCTGTTTTAGGGTAGTCATAGGGTCTGTCATTTTGTAATAATTACCAACATGGGAAAAAACTCTCCTGATCTTGCTCGATAATTATACACTGCAGGATTTTACTGATCACTGTCTTTTTTAAGGTTTCATTCAGTATAATTTTATACATGTATCCTGGGTAGGTGACAGTGTTTCCGGAGAGTCTTGTGATAGGCAGAAAAATAAAACTGCTGGATGTCTAATTCATGCATAAGTTGTTGGAAATAATCAAATATAAAATTGCTGGACAGATTTGGGGAGGCAACCAAGAGTTAAAAACATTGCCTAAACTTTTAGAACAGTTTTTGATTCAATATTCTTCAAAAGAATAGCTTATTGAAATTTTGAGTACGCACATATTATGGTCAACAAGTACTGGTTACTTGTCATTAGGTAAGGAACCGACAGTCTACCATTTTTCTGCTAAATGGCTTGTGAAATGGTCAAATGCAGGAATAGGTTGCAGATGTGCCTTAGATATCTTTTGATTGGGATTTCCTACCATTTGACAAGTGTGACAAGATCTATGGCACTTATAAACATCACTTTAATTTTCGGCAAATAAACATGATTCAGGATCTTGTGATGAGTCTTACTGACACCAAAATCAGCAGCTTAAGGAGTTTTATGGGCTAGACTATGAATTTCCTGTTGATACGATTTAGGAATAACAATTTGATTGCTCACTGACCACTCATCATCAGCAGGTACATCAGTTGGTCTTCATTTTCTCATAATGACCCCGTTTTTCACAAAGTAACAAACTGGTATTGTATGGCTTCAATTTCTGAAACACATTCCTGTGTCTTCTCTGAGGAATAGTACTTGGGGGCCTATAATTCACATTAAAATGTATTGCATGCTTATAAAGTCGCTGTTACTTCCTGCTCAGATATCTTACAACTGCAGTCAGAAACTGGCTAGTGGTTTCTATTATTCTGTGAAGAAACTAACTTACCTATGAATCTCTCTCTCTCTCTCTCTCTCTCTCTCTCTCTCTCTCTCTCTCTGCTGAGTGATTAAGTCATTTAAATTATGGAATTTACCTTAAAAATTGATCCAAGGCATATATATTAGGGATAACCTGCCAAATTTAAAATTTCATCTCAGGTTTATAAATATAATAGTTTTGTGAAGGTCAAAACCTCAGAAATAAAAAATTTTAGCAAACAAAATATAATCGTTTTCATGGTTTTTTGCTCATAGCATGTGCAAACAACTTATTTTATTGCCCGCATAAAAAAATCTCCAAAAAGTGAGCATTTTTGTACAGTGTATATACAGATCCAGTAATGGAATGGGGTTTTTTGGGGGGGGGGGTTAATTCTTGAAACTGTCACATAGGAATATAACCTGACTGCTCTTGAGGCATAATTTACAAAAGGAAATTGTCTCGATCAATCCAGAATTTACAGTTTTAATTCCTCAGACTTTGCAATTATGAGTGTATGTCCAATCCAAAAGCCAAATTGTGTGAAATGCTTGCCTTTATTCATGTTTTATTCATGTGAAAGTGAAAAACAAAAGGGATTGCAAGTAAATCTATAAGAACAATGTAACAAGACAATCCAGGTATTTGTTCCTTATTATTGCCTACCTTTTTTGTTTTAGACTAATTCATCTAACAATATTGTTTTTATGAATGCCGTTTTACATTAAATAATTATTTTTCTCTACTATTTCCTATGAAAAGTTAAACACATGACTGTATATAGTTTTTATTTATTTATTTTGCTTTATTGCATAGTTGTATTATGCTGACAATTTTTGTGTCATAACAACATTAACTTATATTTTAGACAGGATAAAATAATGATAAAATCATAGAAAACTTAAGATGTTTATGCGAGAGGGGGATGGATGCAACAATAGCCTGAGCTGTGAGTAGCCTTAAAAACGTTTAAAGTTTTTTTTTTTTAAATTTGGGGAGGGGGGCCTCTTACTCTTCTAACAGAAAAAAAAATCACATCTGTAGAAGATATATGTAAAAATTTGAATTAATATTTTTAACTACTACATTAATTTCATATCCAAATGTATCAAGCAAGTTAGGTACTGTATCGTAGCAGTAATAATAAAAACAAATTGAGCTGGTTAGTGGTAGCGGTATCAACATTAATGATATTCAGTATATTATAGTTTTATAATTGCTACCAAAGGAGTCTGATGTTTTATCAGTGAAGTACCTAACAATCCATCATCTTATCTGTACTATAAATATCACTTCATATTGGATGAATACAATTTTAAATAATAAAAAAATGTAGTTTCCAGTTTGATATCTGTGGAAATAAAGCAATTCATAATTGGTTGGACATGTTCTTTATGTTTAGTTGTAGAAAATGTATTTCATGCTATTAGAATTTATTTTCTTATATAAAGAAATAAGTTCACATTTTTGTAGTATATACATTGTATGTGATGGCCTTGTTTCAGGTCATTTGCTTCTTGCTATTGTATTGGAATTGGAGATTTAAAATGAAATTGGAGATACGAGATACTTGTCACAGACAACTAGTGACAATATACTTGCTGGCTATTGTATAATCATCCATGCCATACATATATAAGAATTCTGTACAGTTTGACTATGTACCTTACTTAGTGTTATATATATATATATATATATATATATATATATATATATATATATATATATATATATATATATATATATATATATATATATATATATATATATATATATATATAAGAAGTGAAGGGGGCCACTTTAGGGACAATGGAACCTTAATGTTAAAGAGGTGTATATAAAAATAGGGACAATGGAAATTTAACATAAGGAAATTTAACATGGGTGGGCACTTTAGGGACAATGGGACTTGAATGTTAAAAAGGGTATATCAAAAATAGGGACAATGGGAATTTA
This sequence comes from Megalonaias nervosa, assembly GCA_016617855.1. Classification (NCBI taxonomy): domain Eukaryota; kingdom Metazoa; phylum Mollusca; class Bivalvia; order Unionida; family Unionidae; genus Megalonaias; species Megalonaias nervosa. The sequence goes on from JAECUM010045682.1 coordinate 11,470, forward strand.
ACATGGGAAATTAACATGGGTGGGCCTATAGCCGGACATGGGAAAGTTTAACATAGGTTGGGCTTGTCTAGGGACAATAGGAATGGAACAGAGGTGACGTTACGGTACTGGACTCTGGCAACAAGACCTAGATATATTACACAAACATAGATTGATGAACATCAATCTATCACATAAAACATCGACTTAAAAAAAAATTTAGGCAAGAGAGTAAATCATTTCGAGGCATCGGAGTGGCGCTGAAAAGGGCCTTTGGTTTTTTTCGTTAACACCATTCACTTAACATAGAGGGCATCGCACAGATCTTCTTCTCTTTCTCAAACTTCGTCTGACCTCTGCACCGTAGATTAAGACTCTCTTCAGACAACCTTATCTCTCCACATAGATTCCTCGTTTCCAAAGTGCTGTATCAGTCATCTGGTTGATACCCCATGATGATTTGACATACATTGGATCGCCCGGGTTGAACAGCATAGACGACAGGAGGGTAGTTGATTCTACGTTAGTCCACATCTTATGACGAGAACAGATGAAGGGAATGAGGTGAACCGCGGTTATTTATAGTGGAAGAGCGGATCGAAACGGATTGAGTTCTTTCACCAATCCTAACACGCGTTACGAATTCAGTCATAGTGCGGAGTCTGTCTTCCAATCCGAAGAGAGCTGCCTGTGACATCACATTTCCCTATATACTTGCGCTAGCCTCTGTGCTCAGTGAATCAATGCGAAAGAGTTAGAACATGACGGAAACTAAGAAGATGATAAATTGGAGTGCACCGGCCGTGGAGAAGAGAGGTGATGGCACAGCAGTGGCCACCAAAGAAAACACGGTCCTACTTCCTGAAGAGAACGATTTTAATTGGGATTTAGTGGATTTACTCTCTTCTTTACAAAAATTTGTTCCTGTATCAGCACCTTCGCCACCTTCTCCTTCTTTACCGTATGTCGAGGATTTTACAAAGAGACAGAAAGAAGAATTGGAGAAATTTTTACAACAGCAGAAAGAAGCAGAACAAGCTTTTCTCACTCAACAGCAACAGCGAGAAGAAGAAGAGGCAAGAAGAAGAAAATTACAGGAAGAAGAAGAAGAAGCAGAGAAGAAACAAGATCTAGGAGAGTAGGACGGTGAAAATCAAACGGTACTCTTAGACATTTTGGCAGAGTTAAGGAGTCTGAAACAAATGTATCAGACTTCTTTAATAGGACCCTAGAGAAAAAGACCTTCCCGAGCCAAACAGTCCAACCCCCGTCCACACACCTACTAAGCATGAGATGCCAACCCTAGTGATTTCTACCAAATCATCCACAGTAGCAGGTCGAGAAGTAGGCCTTGGCCGTGGCAAAGGGATAAGGTAGATAAAGTTCATTACTTCCCGTTCCTGAGATTTTTTTAAAATAAACAAACAGCCAACGGTCCATTTCAGGGCCACTCGCCTCTTTCGAAAAGAGACTACTCCATGTTTGCCAAAATCAATTAAAACTGAAAATCCATTTTTTGCCCATGATGAATGTGCGTGAGTGTAGGTCTTTATTCTAAAACCGCAAATCTAAGAGACACTTATGTTTTCTTTCTGGTATATTCTCTGGTACAAATTTTACAATCCAACTCACAACACATCACTTTAAAAAGTTAATTTTTCCTATTCTTTGTCTTTTTTCACTCTCTCCTTTTCTGAATTTCTTCACTGTCACAGGTTTTTCCTCCTCTTCTACCTCACTTTCTTCTCTTCTTCTTTTCTTCTCTTTCTGGATGTGTCTAGGTTCTTCCTTTTCGGAGGGTACCTCTTCTTTCTGTTCTGAACCCCTCTTTCCCTCTTGCTCCTGTTGTTTCTTATGGCAATCTGAAAACCAATGTCCTTTCTCTTGACAATGATAACAGGTATCTTTACTTTTGTCTCTTCTGAGGCTTGTCTTGCTTTTTTGCCGTTTCTTCTGACAGATATAGCAAGTATCTTGACTTTTATCTCGAAAGAAGGGGGAGTAGTCCGTCGGCTTCTCTGAAGAAAACCTTCGTATGACACCTCGCAAAGTTCTGATCAGAATTTCGATCTGTGTTGGCTCTTCCGTGTTCGTGCTAGGATTGAGAGTGAAATGAATACTTGGAGGGAAGACACTGACCATTTATATAGGGAATACACAAGCCTTACATTGATATAAAGGGGACCATAGCGTTTCAAATGTAGTCATTTGACTTTTTGCACTTAAGATGAAACGATCGCATCATTTCGTGGAGAAAGGAGAAGAAAGTAAGAGGCAGAAACGTGACGTAACGCCTCGCACAGTAGCTGAAATCTTGGCTCAAATCTATGCCAGTCATTTCGAAGATGACATGAGTGAACCAGAATCCAGACCCAGAAAGTCTACACCAAACCAAAGTCCACCCTCAGTAACACCTAAAAAGTACTATCACATTCGAGAGACGGATAAACGTTCCTCTAGAAAAGTTAGAACTACAGTCTACACGTACACGGTAAAGTTTAAAGTCCGACGTACCGATGTAGAAAGCAGAAGAGTTCATCACCGATGTGTGGGATTCTTTCTTAACCACACTGAAACGACAATGTGAAGCCAAAGAAGACGATCGCTTGACACTTTCCATTTATAACGACAGTCTGAAGTCCCACGTTGGATCGAGTTTAACTGACACCTTCCAAAGTCATCGACAAGATTCAACACGTGCAGCAGTCCAACGACAAGTTTCACATCACCGATGTAAAAGCGGCACTGTACATGGTCCACGTTTCTCTTCGCAAAAAGGTGTTATTGGTGGACGACCTTCGCAGCACCAAAAGGAGCCTCGTCCGAATTAACAACCCTCAAGACCAGATGTGTTTAGTCGGTGCGATCGTGGTGGGAGGAACGTATGCTGACCAAAAAGACACGGCAGAATGAAAAAGAGCCTGGGACAACATTCGAAAATCGAACCGCGCCAAACAACAAAGAGAAGCAAAACTTCCTGTTACAACAGGCCAGTCTGTCCAAAGACACACCCTGTGGCATTCCTGAAATGCAAAAATTGTAAGACGTCTTAGCTCCACGCTACACCTTGAAAGTGCACCCTCAAGAAGTGCGCGCGGACCCCTGTTGTTTCGAGGTAAACATTTCAAAGAGGGAAAATATGATGCCATTACTAGCATCACCGGATTCCTGGGATACATATATTATTGTGACAAATGAGACTATGGCTATAACTATCGAGAGCAACACAAGCATTATGGATCGAAATGTGAGGGATGTTTGGCCTCTAAACCCTGTCTTCACGAAGGACAAGAACTATTGCATTGCCCAACTTGTCAGCGCACTTTTGTCAGCCCAACCTGATTCCAACAACATCTGAAGATGCAAGGTTCATAGCGAAAAAGTGCTTGTCAGCTCCTGAGACTGTGCCCTACTTGTGGACAAGTGATACGTAGCAATAATGCCAAGCCACACCTATGTCCAGGAAGGAAACGATGCCACATTTGTCACCAAATCGTGGATTTGGAACACGAATGCAACATTCAAAAATATCAATCCCAACAGGAAGAAGACGAAGATGACCAGAAGAAGAAAGTGTATTTCAACTTTTTCAATTTCGAATGCACACAAGAGACTGGCATTCACATTCCTAATTTCTGCGTGGCTCATCGAGCATGCGAGACGTGCATCCAAGAACCTATCTTTAGTCATTGCCCCCACTGCAGCAAGATTCCTGAAGAACTTGAAAAAATCTTTCGATTTAGCCCAATGGATCTTAGACCCCATCGACGAGACGTGGAGCCAAGAGGACATCGAATATTATGGAGATTGTCATCGTTATGCCACGGTGATGGCTCACAATTTCTCGGGATACGATAGACAGTTTCTTCTGAAATACTATACGGAACAAAGTACCGAACGTCCAAAAGTGACTTTGAACGGAGCCAAAATCATATCCATGCAAGTGGGACAAGTGCAGCTTAAAGGTTCTATGAGTTACTTGGTCATGCCTTTGAGGCGAATGCCTAAAACGTTTGGAATCACAGAAATGGCCAAATGTTATTTTTTCCGCACTTTTTCAATACCGAAGCCAATCAACACCCCGTTCTGCCCCATTTGCCTGATGCAAACAACCACGACCCCGACAACATGCGCACAGAACAACGAGAAGCTCTCTACGCTTGGTACCACACTCACGCCTAGGACCCCTTAGACTTTCAGGAAGAAATGTTGAAGTATTGTCGATCCGACGTTGACATTTTACGGCGTTGCTGTGGAAAATTTCGGGAATTATTCATGGAACACGGAGGGATTGATCCTTTGAATGCAGCCTGCACCATTGCCAAAGCGTGTTCCTTAGTGTAAAGGCGACGATTTATGCCCGAAAATACCCTGGCTGTCATCCGCCCTCAAACGACCAATTTTGTCAAACGTCAATACTCGGTCAAAGCCCTACGCTGGTTACATTACTTGTACGACAAGGAAGACAAATGGATCCAACACGCCCAAAATGAAGGAGGCGAAAAGACCATCGGAACATATTTGGTGGATGACTGGGACTTAGAAAACCCTAAAATCGTGTACGTGTTTAACGGATGCTTATTGCACGGATGTCCGATCTGCTACCCTCAACGGCACACTAAAATCCAGTTTTTACAACGTACCATGGAAGACTTTACGAGGCCACTTGTCAGCAGCGCTGGAAGTTAGAACAGGATGCATACTAAGTGGTGGAAATATGGGAACACGAGTACGATCACCGATTGAAAACCGATCCCGAGTTTAAACTTATCTTGGAAAGTTACAAGCTGTTGGACCCTCTGAACCAGCGGGATAGTTTATACTGAGGACGGATGAATGCCACCTGTTTGCTGTACCACGCCGACGAAGAGAAAGAAGAAGAAATCAGAAACCTGGACGTGTATCGCTGTATCCTTTTGTGTGCAAATATTGTCACTTTGCCTGTTGGGCACCCACAATTGCTGACAAACACATCGACCTGGACAACATTCAACAATACGAAGAATTGATCAAGAGCAAAGTCTTGCCTCCCACGGACTTGTACCATCCCGTTTTACCTCACCATTGCCAAGGAAAACTGATGTTTCCCTTGTGCCGTACATGTGCCGAAACTTGCAACCAAGACCAACCTTGTCAACACACCCAGGAAGAACGCGCCTCGACGGCAACCTGGGTCAGAGTGGAATTGTCCAAAGCTCTGGACATGGGATACCAATTGTTAGAAGTGTACGAAATTTATCACTTTCCCAAGACAAAACAGCACCACAAGGGTGACGAGACTCCGAAAGACATTTTCGAAGACTACGTGGATGCCTTTTTGAAACTGAAACAAGAAGGCAGCTGCTATCCTTCCTGGTGCCTGACTCCGGAAGACCAAACGAAATTCAAAGAGAAATACTTGGAGCAGGAAGGCGTCAATTTAGACCACGTGGAGAAAAACGAAGGAAGGCGATCGTCCTTGTTTACCCAAGACGGAACATTTGACAGAACCTTCCCGCTACTTCCAGATGATTCAAGACAAAACCAAATACATGAAACACGTGGACGTCCTTCGTGATGACTTGATCTTAGTCAATTACAAAGAAAAACTGCACTTTGTAAAAGCTGACGAATTTGGAAATGTCATCATTGCGGCCTACGTGACAGCCATGCTTGCTTAAAATTGTACGAAGCTTTAGAACTGTTAGGAGATCGTGTGCTGTATTTTGACACGGACAGTTACATCTACATCGATCGCCTGGGTCACCGTTACCCTGACATCGAAGGAGACCGTTTAGGAGCCTGGACGGACAAGTATCTCGACGACAAGATTCTAAGTTTCGCTACTGGCGATCCCATAAATTACGGCTACGAATACCGGGACCCCCAAGGAGAAGTGCACACCGAGTTTAAAGTTTAAGGATTGACTCTCAATTATCGCACCAGTCAAGTGGTGAACTTTGGGGTATTGAAACAAGTCTTGCAGTCTGGAGAGGATCAAGATTTTAGAGTGACCACCTACCAACCTCACAAGATTGTACATTTAGCCACACACCAAATCGTCAGTCGACCTTTGGAAAAAGTGTATAAAATCGTGCACCAGAAACGAGTGCGGCTTCCCAACCACTTAACTTTGCCGTACAGACACACTGGTAAAAAAAAATGGTTCCAAGACGATAGCCACCAACAAGAAGGATGACTTCGACACATCAAGAATCGAGTGAGGGACCCACTGAGAACTCCAAGTTCAAACAATACAACATTCATGTTTTTTGTCTGACTATTGTAATTGTGCTAGTCGTTTGGAAACGTTTCAAAAATGACCTACGGCTAGGGAAGGATTACCTACTTCGAATGTTTTAGCTAGAACAGGATTTGTCTACCTGGGACCTGAGACTGGATTGGGATACGAAGTGCAGTGTTTCAGTTGTGGTATGAGGTTGTGTATGGATCGATGTATCTATAAAGCTTCAGGTATTCTGGAACATACTCGATGGTCTCCGCAATGTCCTTACCTTTCTATGACCTTTCCACCCATCACACTACGGTACATATATGACGGTACCTTAGAGAAGGTTGTACCGTTGTTCAAGAAGAAAAAAAGGAAGACTGCCAAAACTAGACACAAAAAGTAAAGGTGTCCAAGCTCGAGACTTCACTACGACTAGTATAAAAAGGGAAAACGTCCAAGACTGATAGTTCATTGTGACTACCATTGCCAAGCGAAAAAGATGAATACTTTTAAACAGACACCATTCAAGTTCGGTGACTTTTAAGTGGAGTGCGATACAGCCTTGAGATGTCAGGGATGCCGTACGCTGTGACCTCGGCGATTCAGTACCACATCATGGGAACTTTGCTATGACTACTACTACAATACATACCATGGAAAGTGATGTTGTGCAAGTTAAACCTGACAGATGCGAAAGAGATGGCACTCGTTATCGTGGACTCTTTACTGGTTTTCATGGTCAATGTCATCCTCCACGTGTAATCATGCGGCTACCAGCCTACGGATATATCCACCCTAAGCAAAGTACTTCGGATTTCACCGTACCCTCATCAAAATGAACCTATGAAAGAAGAATATTCGTTCCCTGTGCATTTGCCTGAATACTGCGACTTTGAAAGTCGATTCCAAACCTTCCAAGGAAAGTGGCCTAAACATCTGGGAGGACCTACCCCCAAAGAATTAGCCAGAGCCTGATTTATCTACTTGGGCGAAGGTGATAAAATCAAGTACTTTCAGTTGCGGTGTGTCACTTCACCAGTGGGAACAATAAGATTCCGCTTACCTGGAACATGATCGATGGTCTCCTCACTGTCACTACCTACCTTTAGTGGGACTCAGTAATCTCTGAATGGATACTTTACAAGATAACATTCGTGGTTTACCTGTGAAGTTGAGAGAATGCATTTGCCGAGAGTTCGTCAAGATAAAAGTGAAACGCAAGAAACAACTGCATCCTAACAATCATCAACTTTTAAGTTACCAATGGTATCTGAATGCCATAAGAAACTTGATTCATTTGAAAGTGTTCAAAATGTCGGACCTTCAACAACTACCTCATGGATATCGATGTACTTATTTCAAGATTCAAATAAATTGTGAAATTCCAGACAGAAAAGAGTTGGCACAGAATTACAAAGACTGCTTAAATTTACCATGGTGGGTGTGGGATCAACCAACGGACATCACACCTTTACGAGAAGCCGCTTGTGATCGTATGTTAGATGTATCAACAAATACTGTTTGTGTAAGGATAGACTATAGGGTGAAAGTGCCTCAGAAGAAACTATACCCTCTTGTTTGTCAAATTCATCCAGTAAATAAAAGGAAACTTGAATAAAATTAAAGGGAATGCAGAAGTAACCCTCAGCGTGGGTATAAACACTGGATTACAATGTCATGGATACTTTATAAGAGAACATTCGTGGTTTGCCTCTGGAGTTGAGAGAACGCATTTACCGAGAGTCTGTCAAGAAACAAGTCCAACGCAAAGAACAATTTCATCCTTTACGTCACCGATGTTGGAACAACTGGTACCTGAATGGTATAAGAGGATTGATTCATTTGAAAGTGTTCTATTGGTCAGACATTGATGAATCACGTGAGATTTATAAAGTTTTGGATGCCACTCGTTCTACTTACAAGGTGACCATAGTACACCGAATTCCGACGGAAGAGATAGAGGATTACCAACTCTTTTACACGAACAAATCTTGGTTCAAGAGGATACTTCTGTGCGACGTGTGGTGTGTGAGTTAGTGACTAAACAATTTTGGTATGGTACTGAAATAAAACCGCTTCTGTTCAAAAAGTACGTGTATTACCTTCAACAAAGAGGATATAAAAAACTGGCTACCATGCTACGACCTTTATCACTCGTGATACAACATATTCTATGGAAGGAAGTCAATGACAGTATTCAGACTGGAGGATTACCAACGCTTTTCACGAGCACTGTATCCAATGAATTTGGGTCGTCGTATAGTGTGTGTCTTAGTGACTTGCTTTCCCTTTAACATGCTATTTGCTGGACCGAGCAGTTCAGGCAAAACTGAATTTGTCAAACGTTTGATTGAATATAAACATCATTTGATCGATCGTCCACCTCAATGTATCATGTGGTGTTACAATCAGTGGCAATCGGCATACAGCCTCCTGCGAGAAAGTAAAGGTGATTCCATCGTGTTTGTGGAAGGCATTCCTGCCGAAGACGACGGGATCGTGTCTGACCCCAGTCAAAGACATCTGGTCATCTTCAACGACATGTTAGGAGAAGACGAAGAAGAAATTAAACTCTGGTTTACGCGCAAGGGGAATCATCGTAATACCAGTGTCATTTACATCACCCAGAATTTGTTTCAACAAAGTAAAGCCCATTGCACCATCAGTCTCAATGCTCATTACGTGGTCTTGTTTAAAAGCCCTAGAGATAAATCGCAAGTGCAAGTATTAGCCAAACAGTTAGGCTGACATATGCGTACGACGATGCCACTCAAACCCCTTACGCCTATTTACTCGGGGATTTATAACCCATCACCCCAGATTATTTGCGATTTTGTAACCATTTGTTTCACCACTGGTGCCGAGACGGAGGACCTGTCGTGTACATGTCCCCATCGATTTAACAAAAACAATCCATAAAAAACCTGGAACACTTTTGGTTTGTCTCACACATCGTCAACATTACATCCCTTCAGCCTCATCTTCCCGTCAAATTGATTCGTGCTTTGTACGGCATCAATCGCGAAAAAAATCCACAAATACGTGCTCGTGTCTTAGATGCCAGTTTCAAAGAAGTCTTACGATGGTTTACGGTGACATCACATCAATTGCCGCAATGCATCAGTCACATTCCTCATCAAACCAAACGCTTTTTTGACAGAAACAAAGTAGCCTTGACGCAACTGGCAGATCCCTGTATCGACAATCAAACCAAAAAATCATTTTTGAAACCTGGAGGTAGCGGTTCTCTAGGAGGTGTCATCATTCGTTCCCTCATAAAATGTGATCCCAATGCCCCCAAAGTCCTCCCCAAGAAAAAAAACACTCCCCGGTCCAAAGGTACCAAGAAGAAAAAGTGCATCTGTGTCAAGACCAAGTCACAGCATAAGAAAAAGAAAAGTCCCCAGAAAAAGATAAAGAAAAGTCCCCAGAAAACAGCTTCTTCCTGCAAGAGACGCACTGCGGCCAGGACTCAACCTTACATCCGCAAACCACGACCTGCAGCAACGGTGACCGCGTCTACAGTAGCCTCAGGGTCTTCCACTTCTCCGTTGCTGGTGATGCCAGCCAAACCCAATTTGACACGCATCGTTCCTAATTTGATGAAAAAAGGGAAACCCGTGTCTCCAGGAACTTCTCCTCCAGCGGTGATACCCTCCGCCTCTTTAGCTGCTGAGGCAGCTGCTAACAAGGTACTTGCCCCCAAAATCAAAGTTCAAGAGAGATCGGGCATGTTACAGAGTTTACTGGATTTATCCAAGCAAGAATTGTCCCAATTTAGTCCGTTGCGAACCCCTCAGCGTTGAGTGATGCCTGCCATGAAAATGATACGACTGATAGACAATCAGTGTCGACGCATTCTACTATAAAATGACCTAGGGTAAATGGGTACCAGTGTTTTTGTGCTCCTGAACGCCCAACGATTTCCTCTAAAAGATGTGCACACCACCACCATCGTCGTTTTCCTATCCAAAAAGGAAAAGTTAAAAGAAAAGGACAGTCTCTTCGCTTGACCCGACATCCGAAAAAAAGCTTAGCCAAGCATCGACGGCTACCCCTGAAAAGACCCTATCGTCCAAAGAAAAAAAGGAGCAACCAAAGGGGAGGATTTTCTCTTTATGGCGATATAGTCAAAGAGGTTGTCAAAAAGACTGGTCTAAAACCCTTTGATCTACTCAAAAAATACACCCACCTAAAATAAGATAAAAGGACGTGTGCCAAGTCACTGACGTCAGTGTATTTTTTGTTTGTGCCCCGGAACAAAGATGTCACCCTCCAGAAGTCATCCCTCTTCTATCCCCAAAGGAAAGAAAAGGAAAGGACTGCCACCTCGTTTAGCAAAACATCGGGACGTGTTGTCTGTCCTGTCCAAAGCTCCTCCACCCATGCGAAAACAAATGATTCAAACTGCCTCCAAAGACATCACGATACCGTGTGCGAATGTTGAATGAATGTCTTGAAAGGAACGATACCTTTGTCTCCACATCAGAAAAAAATTCTTAGCCAAGCATCGACACGTTCTTCACCAAATGGTCAGAAGGAAAATATCCATCCGTCAAAATAAAGGATGTTGGTACAACGCGGAGGATTTGAGCACCTGTTGTTAGCACCCATATTCAAAGCCACATTGGCACCCCTGATGACGGGACTCGTGGAAGCTACTGCTTCACAAACGGCTCAAAGATAAAATGGATCCAGAAGATAAAAGGAGGTCTCGGGAGTCAAAAGATCTCGGACGTGACCTTTGGAATCTGATAGAAGGGCGAAAATTGATTTTAGTACCTTACAAACGATGGATGGAATTCCATCGTTGGCAAGAACAACGGACCCCACATTTACCTCCCAGTCCTCATTTGACCCAGATGTCACAGTTACAACACGAATTGCAATCGTTGATGGATCGCAGCAATTTGTCAGAAACGGAAAAATCTCAACGGTACGGTCACCGACTCCACCGACTCTGAAGGATTTTAAGATCCTGATGAAAAGTCCACAACCACCACCACAACCCCCAGTGACCAAGGCAAACGCAGCCCCACAGATGCCTGAGGAAGAAGAGGCACGAGAAGTCTTTCAAACACCGTCAGCAGCTCCCATCCCTAGTAAGATTACAATTACTTGTTGACCCCTTCCCCCACACCCCAACGAGAAGAACTTAAAGCTTGGGTTAAAGAGATGATGTTCACTCCTCCTTCGACAGAAGTCAAAAAGAAAGAATGGAAACCAGAAGTGAAAAAAGAAAGGAACACAAAAGCCATCCCATTACCACAGCCACCACTACTACCCTCAACTTCTACTCCCGTGGCACATCGGATACTTAAAGCCGTTTCCAAACCACCACCTCACCCCATTCAGAGTAGCATACGTGAAGAGTGGGTGACCTATTAAAAACGTCCTGATAGAGAATGTATAAGCCAGCATTTACTACGATCCAGCCCATCTTGCAGGTTTCGGAGGAGTTGAGAAATTGTATCGTGCTGCCAAAACCCGACTCAAAAGTGTCCGTTTACCTCAAATGCAACGATGGTTACAAGAACAAGCAACGTACACCTAACACAAACCCATTCGACGAAAATTTTCCAGACGTTGCACCCGAGTGGAGGGCATCGATCATCAATGGCAAGCTGATTTAGCCAATGTCTCTCATTTGGCCATCTACAATCGTAGCTACCAATACTTGTTTTGTGTCATCGGCGTCTTTTTTAAATTTGCCATTGACATCCAAATCGAGCAATGACTTGGTGCGAGCCCTCAAACTGGTGTTGAAACAAAGCGGTCATCACCCTCTTCGATGGCAAACTGACAAAGGCACCTAATTTCTGAATCAAGCTTTCCAAAAAGAATTGAAGAAACATGACATTCATTTTTTCCCCCACCGAGAATCCTGAAACCAAAGGTAGCATTTTGGAACGTTTTCAACGCACCTTGAAAGAATGCATGTGGAAATATTTTACGCATGAACACACCCTCAAGTACATCGACGTCTTACCGCACCTGGTCCAAGCGTACAACCAATTTTACCATCGGAGCATCGGATGTGTCCCCCAAGAAGAGAATCCCGACAACGAAGTGTCCGTCTTTGAGCACATGTTTGGTACGTCCCCGATTGTGACTGTCCCCACGAAAGGTGGAGTGTTGACGGTGGTAGATTGGGTGCGCATTGGCAAAATCAAACGCACTTTCGACAAAGGTTACTTACCCAACTGGACCACCGAATTCTTTCGCGTCACTGGACGAGTACGTGGTCGTCATCCTGTCGTCTATAAATTGGAAGACATGAACGAGGAAGTGTTAAAAGGAAATTTTTTCTTGCCCGAGTTACAACGCGTGACCAAAAAAGTAGACGAAGTATACGATATCGAAAACATTCTCGATCGAAGAACCCATTAAAGTGGGAAAACGTCGTGTCAAAGAAGTCAAAGGACGTTGGAAAGGATACCCGCCCAGTTTTGATTCTTGGATAGATGCTTCGCAAGTCATCGACTATATAAAGAAGTGACCAACATGCCCTTCAACACAGCCTCAACCACTACAGCAAGAAACACTACTTCCTCCAGTTCTTATGTGCAAGATCTACAACAACAAAAAAAAACATTGTGGGTGTGGTATGGTGTGGAGAACGTGTGCCTAAAACGCAAATCGTCTTTTTCTGCCAAATCTTTGTGGCATATTGTGTCATCGGTGCTGCCATTGCCAATTTGAGTTTGCAACAAGGAGACAAATAACTGTGGACCATTTCCCTTAGTATTTGCATCGGTTACCTTCTCCCCAATCCTTCCCTGAAATACTCTAACGGTCACAATGGGAGCCTTGCGTCCAACGTTAGTCACCCTCCCAAAAGTCACCACCCAAACAATAACAATAACATCAATCCTCTTTCAGACACTCATCTCCCCTCCAGTGACCCCTCGGACAGCAGAACTCTGGAATTACGAATAACCAATTTTACTTAACGTAACCCAGTGACAGTTCCTTGGCTGTGTTTCCCAAAAACACATTATGCTGTTTCACGGCAAATTACCTCAGGCCATCCAATTAGATCACAAAGCTCATTGGCAAATGGCTTTGGTCGAAATTATTCATCCTACACAAATCAAAAACATGATTGAAAAACAAAACACATATGCAGTCGAAGTTCATGACGAGCAAGTGCAACAAAACTTGAATGAAAGAGCAACTGCAGGTGACTCTATGAAAACACAGGACCCGAAAACTAAACGGTTAACCTGTCTGTTGACAATTCCTCCAGGCTATTATTTTAGTGGTCAACATCTGGTGAACACCATTGCTGCCAGGTTCAATGCACTGTTTGGCAAAGCCTTGGACAAAGCGAAACGAAGTGTCACCATCGACTACCATAAAGTGGCTCGTCGCCTGTTGATGAAATTTTCAGAGAACAAAGTGTTGGCCATTACATTTTGTCCTGATTTGTTTGACATCTTAGGTGGAGACCCCAAGATGATCAGGATTAAAAACGAAATACCAGCCATTACCAGCAACTTGGATTTCACGAAGTATTTTCGATTCCCTGTAGAAATGAACCAAGGATTAAATTTCATCTTTGTGTCCTCCGATGTGGTGGGACACATCTCCGTACCGGTACTGTGAGTCTTTCCTTTCAAAGTGGATTCTGCCACGTCCGCTGACGAGGAAGGTGGAAACACCTATCACGTTCACCTCGAATTTGTACATCCTCACTATTTTCCCGACAGTAAGTCGTATTTTGACACTGTCAACATTACTATAAAAGGAGATCTGGGACAAAATATTCCATTCATCAAAGGGAAAGTTGCGGTGAAACTCCATTTTCGAAAATGTTTCTCTAACGATTTGTAAGTCATGTATCCTGTGTACCGAGGAGTTGCTCGATAACGAGGAGATGGTATAGGAGATATACTAAAATCGGTGTTTCGTTAGGTGGCCCCCGTTTTGAAACCGATGGTGACACGAGGAATGCACGCCTTGAAAGACGCCGCTTTGACGCAAGGCAAAGAATTTCTCCAAAATGTCATCATCGACAAACAAAACCTCAAAGAAGCTTTCTTGAGAGCAGGCAAAAATGTCTTTCTTCAAACAGGCAAAGACATTTTGGGCCGACAAGAAACTTCTATAAATGCCCTGGACGCTGCCCAGTCAGACATTCCTGTTTCTCTGACGCCACAGCAAGGACAAGGCAGAAAGAGACGACAACGAAGACACCCCTCCAGAGGACTTCGCACCCCCAAAGCTAGAAAGACCAAGAAAAGAAGAACCGTCCGAGAATTAGATGTTTTTGATTATTAAATCACAGAGAGAGAAAAAATTATGCACCGAGAGTCTTGCGAATGTTCCAAGTCGGAACTGGATCTGTTTGCCATGCCACCCACCATGATGACGATGCAAGAATCCCAATGGATAGAATGTCATCCCATCTCCTCTTTGACATCCTCAGCCCCCATCGAATTTGAAATCAAAGGACAGCCCGAAGATTACATCGATCTGAATAGCAGTTACTTTTTCCTGAATTTCAAAGTGATCAAAATAGACGACACCGCTCCGGCAGCCGATGCTAAAGTAGCTCCCGTCAACAATTTCATGCATTCCTTGTTCACCGAAGTGGATGTGTACTTGAAAAAACGAACTGGTCCGTAGCAGCATGGATACTTACCCTTACCGAACGTACCTCGAAAATCTCTTGACGTACGGAAAAGAAGCCAAGAACACCCATCTGGATGCTTGCGTGGTATGGAACCTGACACAGCGGGCGAGGACATGTTTCACGACACAGCCCTAACAGCAGATGACAATCCTCACAACGTGGGTTTTAACAAGCGTCGAAAGAAAATCCTGCAAGGACGTAGTTTAGAACTGATGGACCGTTTGCATTTGGACATGTGGTTGCAAGAAAAGTATTTGCTGAACGGAATGGCTATTCGGTTAAGACTGAATCCCAGCAGCACCGTTTTCCGTCTGATGGCTAATGCCAACGACTACAACACCATCATCCAAGAAGTGCGACGCGTGGAAGTTTTACCTAAAGTGGGAAACGACATCAGCCACACTTTGAGCAGAACGGCCGCCAAGTATCCGATACGACTAGTGGAAGTGAAAACATTCACCATTGCCTCTGGACTCTGATCCAAGATCGAAGATGATCTGTTCCAAGGACAGTTACCCATACGTTTAATCATTGGCATCGTCAGCAACGAAGCCCTCAACGGAACCGTCACTACCAATACTTTCCAGTTTAAGCACTACAGAGTGTCCAAGATCGAAGTCAGTCGTGATGGCAAGAACTTGTATACCAGACCCTTCGAACCAAACTTTACCCAGAAGAATTACTTGAGATCGTACTTGTCCCTGTACGAAGCCACGGGACAGCTAGGGACCAACACCATCCACGGCATTTCGTACGAGATTATGCAGGAAGTTATGCTTTGTGGGCTTTTGATTTCACTCCAGACCAAGGCAGCGACGCGGGAAATTTCCACCCTATAAAATCCGGTCAAATGCGTGTGGAACTTCAGTTTACAGAAGTTCTACCCAACACGGTGAACGTCATCTTGTATGCTGAATTCGACAATACGATTGAAATCAACAGTTTGAGAGAAGTCATTCTAGACTATTAGAAGATATGGAAGATTCATATCCCTCTTTGAATGGTAGAGAATCTTTGGAAATGGAATGGAAGGATATGGTGGAAGCAGAACCCAAAGACAAAGACGAAGAGGTGATGGTGATATCACGATGGCCAGAACAAGAACAACATTTAGTCTCCTGTTTTGCCAAACACCTGGCGGACAAAATTACGGCATTGACCAAGAAAGATTGCTATGGATGTCAAAACGATAATCCCAGTCAAAATCAACACGATAAATGCCTGATGATGAGTCAAGAAGAAAAATTGGACGAGTATCTGCTGGACTCTTGGGGTCTCATCTCGGAAGTTGCATCAGTGGTATAAAGACTTGCGTGATCATTCTTCCCTTCCATTGACTGCTCTAGAGATCGATCGTATGTTCATCAATCTATGTTTGTTAATATATATATATTACACAAATAAGACCAAAAAACCTCAAGGACATCCTAGTCAGGGCGAAGCTAACGCCAATCACTAGTCAAGACCACCCTAATCAATCTGGCTCCTGTGGCGATAAAAGATGCAAAACCTGTCAACATATGATAGAGACCAGGACATTTACTAGCACAGGGACTAGAGAAAAACTAAACATACATGGTTCAAACAAAACGTGCAAAACAGAGAACGTAATTTATCTCATCACATGTAAGATCTGTAGCCTTCAGTATGTCGGAGAAACTGAAAAGCTACACAAAAGGATCAACCTTCATAGATCTGATTGGATGACAAAGAAGCTGTACAGAAGCCCTGTCGCAGAAAACTTCTCCTCCCCTGGCCACACTTTCAGTGATATAACACTTATTGCAATTGCTAACAACCCCAACTGGAGTTCCGAAACCAGGAAAGAAAAGGAATCTTACTGGATACGCCGCCTCAGAACATTGAAATCAAGCGGTTTAAACCAAGAAGACTAGAAAAGGCAGCCATGCACAAGTGGAATTATCCTTTGCAGCCGAGACATTTTCGTTTCAAAACTTTTCTAAATTTTCTTAGTAGCCTTCAATTACTACTATAAGAATGAAATATCCAGGATATAATTTGCGCTTACATAAATGTACACAAAGTAATAGACGTCGCTATGGCTCATCGATTTCTAGGTTAATACAAATATTTTCTAGTATCCGCAACAAGTTGATATAGGCTGGTTGAGACATAATACATTTAAAGGTTTAATTCTTGTAGAAATAGCCATGTAGAATTTTGCAAACACAACGGTTTTTGTGTTTTCTTTGTTTGTTTTGCCTATGTTTTGTATATGCCTTTGAAAAAGACTCATTAAGAGTCGAAAGCGCTCAGGCTAGTTAGATACTAGTTTTGCACTGTTCGTCGTCAATTTATTGCATTTATCTCAATCAATCCCTGACACACGTGATCCCTCGCTGGATCCAGTGCGCTTGAATGGGCTGTTATTCGCCATATGATTTGTAAGGAATATGGTACATCTTAGCCACAATAAGAAGTACTAAGATACGGTCATGGATTCTCATTTACGACAAACTACGTAATCGATTCAGTAGTTGGCAAATTGCAAGATACAATGACACAGCCATTACAGCTTGCATCAATGCATCAATGAAGAATAGAAAATTCATTACTATAAATGTAGCACTTGCAAGCAGCCATTGACAATAATGCAGAAGGAAAGTAGCACTTGCAAACTGCCACGTACAATTTGCATCAACGAAGAATAAAATATACATGGATAGAATCATGAATGTACCACTTGCAAGCAGTCATTTACAATATTGCAATACAATATCTCCACGTGTTGATGGATCAAGACTGTCAAGTGAAAATGAATGTGAACAAAATTTGCATGTATCGCCATTAAAAAAATTGAAATCGACATGAAAACGTGGCTCCTTTTCTGGGTTATGGATATCATCAAGTTAGCTTGAGGACTCTTAAATAGTAACTAAAGTATGCTTGTACTTAAAATGGAAGGACATGACAGCTTAAAATCGAAAACAACAATAATAAAAACAACAAGCAACAACAAATCTACAAATAAATATTAACTGAGTAAAGGCGATTCAGGTCTTGAACCCAGAAAATGAGTTAGTAAAACGGACTGGACATACGTATCGAATTAGATGTAAAAGCTGTGCGATTGGATGTCAGTGCAATTAAACTGATTTGCAACACATCAAGAGAACAATCGGTAAATCGATGCGAATCTAAATACCCATGTTAGAGAAAATGTTTGAACGCAGTACAAGCTTATTAAAGCACACAAAGACCTTACCGTATATACTCGCTTATGAGACAAG